>JARKHS020004270.1:0-102725 GCA_030143305.2 Amblyomma americanum
TGCTCCGTTCCCATCTTGTCTAGCGAACATAAGGGCGTGTTAAGTGGGGGGGGGGGGGGGGGGTAGTCATAAGCAAAGAAAACTTGCCGCAGTTAATGTAGGAAACGTCCAGAACTGAACACTGCCCATAAAATAAAACTAAAGGTGTACTGCCAACAAGGTGAAAAGTGCACCAAAACAAAGAAAACAGTGACAAAGATAAACGACCAAATGTAAGTACTGGGTGCAGACGGCATCGCATGTCTGACAATACAAATTTGTCTTGTGGACGCAGCTAAACCACCCGCCTCGGTGGCTCGGTGGTTGGACGCTCGACTACTGATCGGGAGTTCCTGTGTTCGACCCCGACCGCGGCGGGGGCGTTTCGATGGAGGCGAAACTCTAAGGCGCCCGTGCGCTGTGCGATGTCAGTGCACGTTAAAGCCCCTAGGTGGTCGAAGTTATTCTGGAGCCCTCCGCTACGTCACCTCTTTCTTCCTTTCTTCTTTCACTCCCTCTATCCCCTCCCTTACGGCGCGGTTCAGGTGTCCGCCGAGATGGGAGACAGATACAGCGCTATTTGCTTTCCCCAAAAGCCAATTTCCTTTCCAGGTAAACCATTCCCGGATGAAGGGTTTCACGATTTATAGCGGTTGCTTACAGCGTTACTGCGGAAAGCTTCGGTGGGCAGCCTGGAATAAGCGCACTCGTTTTTTTTTCTTGATTAACTCTCCTTTCTTTCCGGATGATGGCAACCTCCTATGAATCGAAAGCCTTTTTCTAACCCGGCAGGGGTGGGGGGGGGGGGATGGGCGACGGGCTCATTCAAGTTTAAAGGAATCATCATCATCATCATCATCATCATCATCAGCCTGACTACACCCACTGCAGGGCAAATGCCCCTACCATGTCTCGCCAATTAACCCTGTCCTGTGCCAGCTGCGCCCACCGTATGCCTGCAAACTTCTTTATCTCATTCGCCCACATAACCTTCTGCCGCCCGCTGCTACGCTTGCCTTCCCTTGGAATCCACTCCGTTACCCTTAAGGACCAGCGGTTACCTTGCCTTCGCATCACATGCCCTGCCCAAGCCCATTTCTTCCTCTTGATTTCGACTAGGATGTCATTAACCCGCGTTTGTTCCCTCACTCACTCTTCCAGCTTTCGGTCTCTTAACATTACGCCTATCATTTTTTTTCCATAGCTCGCTGCGTTGTCCTTAACTTGCGCTGAACCATTTTTGTTAGCCTCCACGTTTCTGCCCCGTAGGTTAGTACTGGTAATGTACAGCTGTTGTATATTTTTCTCTTGAGGGATACTGGGATACCTAACTTTGGAGGCATGTTTTCTTTTCTGTAATGATGCGGATGACTCTACTATGCATGAATCACTATATAATATTCGCCTACGATCGCTAAATAATTTATATTTTTGTGTGTCATGATGTTTCGGTTTCTGTTTCAACACCCGAACGATGACTGCGACGACAGTGTGTGGTTATATGTCACGTGAGGCATAGAAAAATGTCAATATGATCGCTGCTTTATCGTTTTAATTCATTACACTGCTGAACCCAGCCTTCCTGAAGAGCCGGAACGATAACAAATGTATATGCCGTGATCATATTACATTTTTTCCATGCCTCACGTGGCCTATAACCACACACTAACGTGACAGCCATCGTTCGGCTACTGAAACCAAAATGGAAAGAGGATGGCAAAAAAATCGATTGTAAATTATTTAGCTATCGTAGGCGAATACAACATACTAATTCACGCATGGCAGTGTCTTCCGCATCACTGCCGATTGCCTGTTGCATGCTGAGGATAAGAACATATACGCAGGTGAAAGTTCCCAAAGTTTGCGAAAAATAAAACTGGGCGACATAATGCTCGATGACACGAGATAATACCGCAAACCTGGAAACTGCTTGTTTTTTTCTGCGAGTGTCTTGTGCAAGAGCTCAATGGGCGAGCTCAGTTTAAAGCTATGAAAACTTTCGAAAGCGCTGCGACAGGGGGCACAAAGAGAAAGACACGAAGGACAAGCGCTTGTCCTTCGTGTCTTTCTCTTGGTGTCCCCTGTCGCAGCGCTTTCGAAAGTTTTCAAAGATGTACCAACTAGCTCAGTTGTCCGTGTTACTCCAATTTGTTTAAAGCTAAGAGCATGCGTCCGGAACGCCACCTGACGGCTTATCCAGCGTGATAGCCTGAAGGGCACAAAGGTGAGTTGACCACGTCTGTCAGGATTCATTTGCTGCCAAAATCAAAAGTTAATTCTGACTCGAGATGCCATTTCTTTTGTCATTATTTCCCGCTGCCTATGGCCTCTTGGACGGCCGCAAAGGGCTCAGTTTAAAAGGACACTGAGGAGAAATTGAAGTTTCCTTGTATCGATAGAATACCAGCTCCTGATCACAAAAACGCCACTCTTACTGAAAACAAAGCTCTTGTAAGGTAGAAAGTAGCAAGAATCAAAATACAGGTATCGCCGCCACAGGCCAATATCGCAAGTACAAGCGTGGAGACGCCATAGGACAAGATACGCCATCTTGGAGGAATTTTCCTTCCTACATGGTTTTGCGAATCTCTGAGGCTTTCAAAGAAAGGTTGAGCGGTTCAATATTGAAGTAAGTTTTTAAAACCGATAGTGCACTTTTATCACACAAGAAAGGCAGACAAAAGACAACCTGAATGTTAGAAGCAAAGAAAACCATGCTTGGCGGCGCCACAGGCGGCCAGGAGAGTTTCGATTTGTTATGGCACTTCGCGTCTATGAGCTTTGCGTGCCCCGTGGTTTTGTTTTTGACGCGCCTCGATTTACAAGCGCCGAACAGCAGAGGAACTCCAAGTGCCGCTTCAAGTGCTAGTTTACCATTGAAGGAGCCTGTTAAGGCTGGTCAGATGATCGCCACGGTCGATGAAAAACTATAATGGCACGATGGTCGGTGATCGTACAAGGCAGCACTTGTGTACTCGCACGCTCGTCCGGCGAAACATTCCCGGCTGTGCCAGTCAACTTCAAACTATACCTAACTGAAATCGTTTATTAAAGACAGGAGACAACGTACAAGGCAGTTCAGAAAAATTGCTGATGGCCTGGCTCTGTTAGGCCAGGATATACCCACCGAAAGCACGGAGATTTCTGCACCAGAAGGGCGTATTCACTAGATGCGCCTTTATTGCTGATTGCAACATGAGCCGTCGTGGCGGAGTGGTAGCGTCTCCGTCTCAACTGCCAAAGGCGCTAGTTCGATTCCTAACCTCGGCACAGGATTTCTTTTTTTATTCAGTGAGTGGGTGGGGGGTTTCAGTAGCTCCCATAGATGCCGCCACTGAATACGTTGTTTAGCGGTTAAGGCGCGTTTATGCTCCGGCGTAACGCGCGCGCGCTGCGCGGCGACGTCACGTCGGCCAAAGCGAGACCCTCTATACTCAAAGAGCGCTTGACCGCCGACGCGTTCGGCGGCTTCGGCGCACTCTGACAGCAATGGCGGGGAGATTGGAGCATGTGTCTATTTCGCGCCGAGTGCGCCAGCCGCCGCCGGCCCGGCCAGACTGATTCGGCCCCGCGGGGAGGTGCGCGTTGTGACGTAATTCAATAGCTTCGGCAGTTGGGCGGAGCTGTTCTTTTCGAGCTCGACTAATTTAATCCATTCACAGTACATATCTGAAGGTACATGCAAGTGGGCGCAAGAGCCCGTTCCAGTGGACCCGTTGTATCTAGCGGAAGCCGTTGAAGCGTCGTGCGCCGGCTTTAGTTTCAAGCCGCCAACTTTAAACGCGACCGCCCTTGAGCACCCATCGGTTTTTTGTGGCAAAAAAATAAATAAATAACTTGGCCTTTGCAACCGTGGGAGACCTCGACGCCGCCTGCTGCGCCGTGCAACCGCGCCGTTCAAGGAATCACAATCCGTTGGCCCCAAAGCACCGGCAAGGCGCCGACCTTGTCCTGGCCCCTCGCGACTCCCCGCACTGGGGTTATGACATTTAGTTTGCAACGGCTGCTCACTGAGGAAGGGGGAAACGACCCGCCGGCGCCTAACCTAACCGTGCTCCCTCAAAAGCATCGCACGTTCTGTGGGGCTGAGGTCGCTGAAATGCAGGCCGGAGTGTTTGCAAGAACTACGTCGTCGGGTTCGGGAACGGGATCTATCGTAACGCTGGCAAGACGCCAGTGAAAACGTAAACAAAGCGACGGTAGCGACCCCCAATGGATGCCTTCAACGTGCGGCGGCGGTAGCTTTCATTTCGGCAGCTGCTAGACCGCACCGCTATCTCCAGAAATCACGGAGTCTTCATTTACGTCACGTTTCACGTCACTCCATCCTGTGACCTCATAAGAGTTCTGGAGTTTGAATCGGAGCGGCGGGAAAAACTTTTTCAACTTCGAATCCAAATTTCTTTGAAATAAATGCATCTTTCGCTCCCGGACAAGCGGCAACAATGCCATGAAATGCCGAACTATCAGATTTTGCTAGCAAAAAAAAAATTTGATATGGTTCTCCTCAGTGTCCCATTAAGCACGACGAAATTTCGAAAATTCTGAGAAAGAAAACTGGCCTACATAATGCTTCCTGAGATGAAAACCTCTAAACTGCTCTTCATCGGCGAATGTATTTTGTAAGAGTTTGGCACGAGCTCTATTTAACGGTAAGACACTCGCCTGGAATGCCACCTGACAGCTTAGTCAGCGCAATACATTGATCAGCGCAAAGGTGAAGACGAAGTTGCCAAAATTCTGAGAAATAAAACTGGGCTGTATGATGCTCCCGGCATGAAAAAACGACGGAAACAAATAAACTGCTTGAGACAGGCCAGTGTTTTTAGCCACATTCCGCCGTGGATTCGCCGTAGTGACGAGTGTGCATAGGGATCAACCATCAACCGTTTGAGGAATCCATATTCGAGCGCAAGAAACTGGACGTGAGGCTTAACGGGCATGTTTTTAGAGCACAATTTCTTTCTACTTAACTGCGGCCTCCTCTGTTGTGATTGTAAGCTGATTATAATAGAGGTGAAAAGACGAATACTCAAATAAATAAGGTTCGATTTTAATCTGCGCGCAAATGTGTAAAATTTGACGAAACTTCTGGCGATCGGCGGCTTGTTTTGCAGGAGCACCTGCAAAAAAAGTCGCCGATCGCCAGAAGTTTTGGCGGCAGGTGGCGTCGCAGACGTTTGCCGTTTCCTCACTGCGGGGCACTCCCATTAAACTCCAGCAAAAAAAGTCACCGATCGCCAGAAGATTATTAATTCGCTGTCATTATATTCAGCTTGTGGTCACAACGAAGGAGGCGGTAGGTAAGTAGAAGTTAGGCGCTAAAGAAATGATTCCTTAAGCCTCATGCCGAAATTCCTGCACTTGAAGAGGGATTCCTTAAATCACTCCTGGTTGAGCCACGTCTGCACTCGTTATTAGACCAACCCAGCGAGTACTGGGCGGCAGGTGGCATCACAGACGCTTGCCGTTTCCTAACTGTAGTGCGCTCCCATTAGACTCCAGCAAAAAAAGGTCACCGATCGCCAGCAGTTTCGTCGTTTCGTCAAATTTCACGCATTTGCGAACGGAATAAAAGCAAACTGTTTTGGAAGAGTGTTTGCCTATTCCCCTTTATTCTATCCAGCTCAAAGTGACAACGAAGGAGGCCGCAGGTAAGCAGAAATTAAGCGCTAAAGAAATGACCCATTAAGCCTCATGCTGAAATCATTGCCCACGAAGAGGGATTCCTCAAATCGCTCCTGGTTAAGACGCATGTGCACTCGTCATAAACTCAGCCAACAGAGTACTGGGCGGCAGGTGGCATCACCGACGCTTGCCGTTTCCTAACTGTAGTCCGCTCCCATTAGACTCCAGCAAAAAAAGGTCACCGATCGCCAGCAGTTTCGTCGTTTCGTCAAATTTCACGCATTTGCGAACGGAATAAAAGCAAACTGTTTTGGTAGAGTGTTCGCCTATTCCCCTTTATTCTATCCAGCTCAAAGTGACAACGAAGGAGGTCGCAGGTAAGTAGAAATTAAGCGCTAAAGAAATGACCCGTTAAGCCTCATGCTGAAATCATTGCCCACGAAGAGGGATTCCTCAAATCGCTCCTGGTTAAGACGCATGTGCACTCGTCATAAACTCAGCCAACAGAGTACTGGGCGGCAGGTGGCATCACCGACGCTTGCCGTTTCCTAACTGTAGTGCGCTCCCATTAGACTCCAGCAAAAAAAGGTCACCGATCGCCAGCAGTTTCGTCGTTTCGTCAAATTTCACGCATTTGCGAACGGAATAAAAGCAAACTGTTTTGGTAGAGTGTTCGCCTTTTCCCCTTTATTCTATCCAGCTCAAAGTGACAACGAAGGAGGCCGCAGGTAAGCAGAAATTAAGCGCTAAAGAAATGGCCCGTTAAGCCTCATGCCGATTTTGTGCGCTCCAAGAAGGATTCCAAATCCTTTCCTAGTTCAGCTACCTGTGCACTCGTGATTAACTCAGGCCAGAGAGCACCCGGCGGCAGGTGGCGTCACAGTCAGTTGGCGTTTCCTAACTCTTGTGCACTCCCATTAGTTCCCAGCAAAAGAAGTCAGCGATCGCCAGCAGTTTAATCGTTTCATCAAATTTAACACATTTGCGAACGGAATAAACGGAAACTTTTTTGGCAGAACTTTCGCTTGCTCGCCTTCATTCTGTTCAGTTCATCGCCACAAAGAAGGCGGCCTCAGGTAAGCAGTAATTAAGCGCTAAAGAAATGGCCCGTTAAGCCTCATCCCGATTTTGTGCGCTCCAAGAGGGATTCCAAATCCTTTCCTAGTTCAGCTACCTGTGCACTCGTGATTAACTCAGGCCAGAGAGCACCCGGCGGCAGGTGGCGTCACAGTCAGTTGGCGTTTCCTAACTCTTGTGCGCTCCCATTAGCCTCCAGCAAAAGAAGTCAGCGATCGCCTGCAGTTTCGTCGTTTCATCAAATTTAACACATTTGCGAACGGAATAAACGGAAACTTTTTTGGCAGACCTTTCGTCTGTTCGCCTTCTTTCTGTTCAGCTCATCGCCACAAAGAAGGCGGCCTCAGGTAAGCAGTAATTAAGCGCTAAAGAAATGGCCCGTTAAGCCTCATGCCGTTTTTGTGCGCTCCAAGAAGGATTCCAAATCCTTTCCTAGTTCAGCTACCTGTGCCCTCGTGATTAACTCAGGCCAGAGAGCACCCGGCGGCAGGTGGCGTCACAGTCAGTTGGCGTTTCCTAACTCTTGTGCGCTCCCATTAGCCTCCAGCAAAAGAAGTCAGCGATCGCCTGCAGTTTCGTCGTTTCATCAAATTTAACACATTTGCGAACGGAATAAACGGAAACTTTTTTGGCAGAACTTTCGCTTGCTCGCCTTCTTTCTGTTCAGCTCATCGCCACAACGAAGGCGGCCTCAGGTAAGCAGTAATTAAGCGCTAAAGAAATGGCCCGTTAAGCCTCATGCCGTTTTTGTGCGCTCCAAGAAGGATTCCAAATCCTTTCCTAGTTCAGCTACCTGTGCACTCGTGATTAACTCAGGCCAGAGAGCACCCGGCGGCAGGTGGCGTCACAGTCAGTTGGCGTTTCCTAACTCTTGTGCGCTCCCATTAGCCTCCAGCAAAAGAAGTCAGCGATCGCCTGCAGTTTCGTCGTTTCATCAAATTTAACACATTTGCGAACGGAATAAACGGAAACTTTTTTGGCAGACCTTTCGTCTGTTCGCCTTCTTTCTGTTCAGCTCATCGCCACAAAGAAGGCGGCCTCAGGTAAGCAGTAATTAAGCGCTAAAGAAATGGCCCGTTAAGCCTCATGCCGTTTTTGTGCGCTCCAAGAAGGATTCCAAATCCTTTCCTAGTTCAGCTACCTGTGCACTCGTGATTAACTCAGGCCAGAGAGCACCCGGCGGCAGGTGGCGTCACAGTCAGTTGGCGTTTCCTAACTCTTGTGCGCTCCCATTAGCCTCCAGCAAAAGAAGTCAGCGATCGCCTGCAGTTTCGTCGTTTCATCAAATTTAACACATTTGCGAACGGAATAAACGGAAACTTTTTTGGCAGACCTTTCGTCTGTTCGCCTTCTTTCTGTTCAGCTCATCGCCACAAAGAAGGCGGCCTCAGGTAAGCAGTAATTAAGCGCTAAAGAAATGGCCCGTTAAGCCTCATGCCGTTTTTGTGCGCTCCAAGAAGGATTCCAAATCCTTTCCTAGTTCAGCTACCTGTGCCCTCGTGATTAACTCAGGCCAGAGAGCACCCGGCGGCAGGTGGCGTCACAGTCAGTTGGCGTTTCCTAACTCTTGTGCGCTCCCATTAGCCTCCAGCAAAAGAAGTCAGCGATCGCCTGCAGTTTCGTCGTTTCATCAAATTTAACACATTTGCGAACGGAATAAACGGAAACTTTTTTGGCAGAACTTTCGTCTGTTCGCCTTCTTTCTGTTCAGCTCATCGCCACAAAGAAGGCGGCCTCAGGTAAGCAGTAATTAAGCGCTAAAGAAATGGCCCGTTAAGCCTCATGCCGTTTTTGTGCGCTCCAAGAAGGATTCCAAATCCTTTCCTAGTTCAGCTACCTGTGCACTCGTGATTAACTCAGGCCAGAGAGCACCCGGCGGCAGGTGGCGTCACAGTCAGTTGGCGTTTCCTAACTCTTGTGCGCTCCCATTAGCCTCCAGCAAAAGAAGTCAGCGATCGCCTGCAGTTTCGTCGTTTCATCAAATTTAACACATTTGCGAACGGAATAAACGGAAACTTTTTTGGCAGACCTTTCGTCTGTTCGCCTTCTTTCTGTTCAGCTCATCGCCACAACGAAGGCGGCCTCAGGTAAGCAGTAATTAAGCGCTAAAGAAATGGCCCGTTAAGCCTCATGCCGTTTTTGTGCGCTCCAAGAAGGATTCCAAATCCTTTCCTAGTTCAGCTACCTGTGCACTCGTGATTAACTCAGGCCAGAGAGCACCCGGCGGCAGGTGGCGTCACAGTCAGTTGGCGTTTCCGAACTCTTGTGCGCTCCCATTAGCCTCCAGCAAAAGAAGTCAGCGATCGCCAGCAGTTTCGTCGTTTCATCAAATTTAACACATTTGCGAACGGAATAAACGGAAACTTTTTTGGCAGAACTTTCGTCTGTTCGCCTTCTTTCTGTTCAGCTCATCGCCACAACGAAGGCGGCCTCAGGTAAGCAGTAATTAAGCGCTAAAGAAATGGCCCGTTAAGCCTCATGCCGATTTTGTGCGCTCCAAGAAGGATTCCAAATCCTTTCCTAGTTCAGCTACCTGTGCACTCGTGATTAACTCAGGCCAGAGAGCACCCGGCGGCAGGTGGCGTCACAGTCAGTTGGCGTTTCCTAACTCTTGTGCGCTCCCATTAGCCTCCAGCAAAAGAAGTCAGCGATCGCCAGCAGTTTCGTCGTTTCATCAAATTTAACACATTTGCGAACGGAATAAACGGAAACTTTTTTAGCAGAACTTTCGTCTGTTCGCCTTCTTTCTGTTCAGCTCATCGCCACAAAGAAGGCGGCCTCAGGTAAGCAGTAATTAAGCGCTAAAGAAATGGCCCGTTAAGCCTCATGCCGTTTTTGTGCGCTCCAAGAAGGATTCCAAATCCTTTCCTAGTTCAGCTACCTGTGCACTCGTGATTAACTCAGGCCAGAGAGCACCCGGCGGCAGGTGGCGTCACAGTCAGTTGGCGTTTCCTAACTCTTGTGCGCTCCCATTAGCCTCCAGCAAAAGAAGTCAGCGATCGCCTGCAGTTTCGTCGTTTCATCAAATTTAACACATTTGCGAACGGAATAAACGGAAACTTTTTTGGCAGAACTTTCGTCTGTTCGCCTTCTTTCTGTTCAGCTCATCGCCACAAAGAAGGCGGCCTCAGGTAAGCAGTAATTAAGCGCTAAAGAAATGGCCCGTTAAGCCTCAAGCCGTTTTTGTGCGCTCCAAGAAGGATTCCAAATCCTTTCCTAGTTCAGCTACCTGTGCACTCGTGATTAACTCAGGCCAGAGAGCACCCGGCGGCAGGTGGCGTCACAGTCAGTTGGCGTTTCCTAACTCTTGTGCGCTCCCATTAGCCTCCAGCAAAAGAAGTCAGCGATCGCCTGCAGTTTCGTCGTTTCATCAAATTTAACACATTTGCGAACGGAATAAACGGAAACTTTTTTGGCAGAACTTTCGTCTGTTCGCCTTCGTTCTGTTCAGCTCATCGCCACAAAGAAGGCGGCCTCAGGTAAGCAGTAATTAAGCGCTAAAGAAATGGCCCGTCTAGCCTCATGCCGTTTTTGTGCGCTCCAAGAAGGATTCCAAATCCTTTCCTAGTTCAGCTACCTGTGCACTCGTGATTAACTCAGGCCAGAGAGCACCCGGCGGCAGGTGGCGTCACAGTCAGTTGGCGTTTCCTAACTCTTGTGCGCTCCCATTAGCCTCCAGCAAAAGAAGTCACCGATCGCCAGCAGTTTCGTCGTTTCATCAAATTTAACACATTTGCGAACGGAATAAACGGAAACTTTTTTGGCAGAACTTTCGTCTGTTCGCCTTCTTTCTGTTCAGCTCATCGCCACAAAGAAGGCGGCCTCAGGTAAGCAGTAATTAAGCGCTAAAGAAATGGCCCGTTAAGCCTCAAGCCGTTTTTGTGCGTTCCAAGAAGGATTCCAAATCCTTTCCTAGTTCAGCTACCTGTGCACTCGTGATTAACTCAGGCCAGAGAGCACCCGGCGGCAGGTGGCGTCACAGTCAGTTGGCGTTTCCTAACTCTTGTGCGCTCCCATTAGCCTCCAGCAAAAGAAGTAACCGATCGCCAGCAGTTTCGTCGTTTAATCAAATTTAACACATTTGCGAACGGAATAAACGGAAACTTTTTTGGCAGAACTTTCGTCTGTTCGCCTTCTTTCTGCTCAGCTCATCGCCACAAAGAAGGCGGCCTCAGGTAAGCAGTAATTAAGCGCTAAAGAAATGGCCCGTTAAGCCTCAAGCCGTTTTTGTGCGTTCCAAGAAGGATTCCAAATCCTTTCCTAGTTCAGCTACCTGTGCACTCGTGATTAACTCAGGCCAGAGAGCACCCGGCGGCAGGTGGCGTCACAGTCAGTTGGCGTTTCCTAACTCTTGTGCGCTCCCATTAGCCTCCAGCAAAAGAAGTCACCGATCGCCAGCAGTTTCGTCGTTTAATCAAATTTAACACATTTGCGAACGGAATAAACGGAAACTTTTTTGGCAGAACTTTCGTCTGTTCGCCTTCTTTCTGTTCAGCTCATCGCCACAAAGAAGGCGGCCTCAGGTAAGCAGTAATTAAGCGCTAAAGAAATGGCCCGTTAAGCCTCAAGCCGTTTTTGTGCGTTCCAAGAAGGATTCCAAATCCTTTCCTAGTTCAGCTACCTGTGCACTCGTGATTAACTCAGGCCAGAGAGCACCCGGCGGCAGGTGGCGTCACAGTCAGTTGGCGTTTCCTAACTCTTGTGCGCTCCCATTAGCCTCCAGCAAAAGAAGTCACCGATCGCCAGCAGTTTCGTCGTTTCATCAAATTTAACACATTTGCGAACGGAATAAACGGAAACTTTTTTGGCAGAACTTTCGTCTGTTCGCCTTCTTTCTGTTCAGCTCATCGCCACAAAGAAGGCGGCCTCAGGTAAGCAGTAATTAAGCGCTAAAGAAATGGCCCGTTAAGCCTCATGCCGATTTTGTGCGCTCCAAGAAGGATTCCAAATCCTTTCCTAGTTCAGCTACCTGTGCACTCGTGATTAACTCAGGCCAGAGAGCACCCGGCGGCAGGTGGCGTCACAGTCAGTTGGCGTTTCCTAACTCTTGTGCGCTCCCATTAGCCTCCAGCAAAAGAAGTCAGCGATCGCCAGCAGTTTCGTCGTTTCATCAAATTTAACACATTTGCGAACGGAATAAACGGAAACTTTTTTGGCAGAACTTTCGTCTGTTCGCCTTCTTTCTGTTCAGCTCATCGCCACAACGAAGGCGGCCTCAGGTAAGCAGTAATTAAGCGCTAAAGAAATGGCCCGTTAAGCCTCATGCCGATTTTGTGCGCTCCAAGAAGGATTCCAAATCCTTTCCTAGTTCAGCTACCTGTGCACTCGTGATTAACTCAGGCCAGAGAGCACCCGGCGGCAGGTGGCGTCACAGTCAGTTGGCGTTTCCTAACTCTTGTGCGCTCCCATTAGCCTCCAGCAAAAGAAGTCAGCGATCGCCAGCAGTTTCGTCGTTTCATCAAATTTAACACATTTGCGAACGGAATAAACGGAAACTTTTTTAGCAGAACTTTCGTCTGTTCGCCTTCTTTCTGTTCAGCTCATCGCCACAAAGAAGGCGGCCTCAGGTAAGCAGTAATTAAGCGCTAAAGAAATGGCCCGTTAAGCCTCATGCCGTTTTTGTGCGCTCCAAGAAGGATTCCAAATCCTTTCCTAGTTCAGCTACCTGTGCACTCGTGATTAACTCAGGCCAGAGAGCACCCGGCGGCAGGTGGCGTCACAGTCAGTTGGCGTTTCCTAACTCTTGTGCGCTCCCATTAGCCTCCAGCAAAAGAAGTCAGCGATCGCCTGCAGTTTCGTCGTTTCATCAAATTTAACACATTTGCGAACGGAATAAACGGAAACTTTTTTGGCAGAACTTTCGTCTGTTCGCCTTCGTTCTGTTCAGCTCATCGCCACAAAGAAGGCGGCCTCAGGTAAGCAGTAATTAAGCGCTAAAGAAATGGCCCGTCTAGCCTCATGCCGTTTTTGTGCGCTCCAAGAAGGATTCCAAATCCTTTCCTAGTTCAGCTACCTGTGCACTCGTGATTAACTCAGGCCAGAGAGCACCCGGCGGCAGGTGGCGTCACAGTCAGTTGGCGTTTCCTAACTCTTGTGCGCTCCCATTAGCCTCCAGCAAAAGAAGTCAGCGATCGCCAGCAGTTTCGTCGTTTCATCAAATTTAACACATTTGCGAACGGAATAAACGGAAACTTTTTTGGCAGAACTTTCGTCTGTTCGCCTTCTTTCTGTTCAGCTCATCGCCACAAAGAAGGCGGCCTCAGGTAAGCAGTAATTAAGCGCTAAAGAAATGGCCCGTTAAGCCTCAAGCCGTTTTTGTGCGTTCCAAGAAGGATTCCAAATCCTTTCCTAGTTCAGCTACCTGTGCACTCGTGATTAACTCAGGCCAGAGAGCACCCGGCGGCAGGTGGCGTCACAGTCAGTTGGCGTTTCCTAACTCTTGTGCGCTCCCATTAGCCTCCAGCAAAAGAAGTCACCGATCGCCAGCAGTTTCGTCGTTTAATCAAATTTAACACATTTGCGAACGGAATAAACGGAAACTTTTTTGGCAGAACTTTCGTCTGTTCGCCTTCTTTCTGTTCAGCTCATCGCCACAAAGAAGGCGGCCTCAGGTAAGCAGTAATTAAGCGCTAAAGAAATGGCCCGTTAAGCCTCATGCCGATTTTGTGCGCTCCAAGAAGGATTCCAAATCCTTTCCTAGTTCAGCTACCTGTGCACTCGTGATTAACTCAGGCCAGAGAGCACCCGGCGGCAGGTGGCGTCACAGTCAGTTGGCGTTTCCTAACTCTTGTGCGCTCCCATTAGCCTCCAGCAAAAGAAGTCAGCGATCGCCTGCAGTTTCGTCGTTTCATCAAATTTAACACATTTGCGAACGGAATAAACGGAAACTTTTTTGGCAGAACTTTCGTCTGTTCGCCTTCTTTCTGTTCAGCTCATCGCCACAAAGAAGGCGGCCTCAGGTAAGCAGTAATTAAGCGCTAAAGAAATGGCCCGTTAAGCCTCATGCCGATTTTGTGCGCTCCAAGAAGGATTCCAAATCCTTTCCTAGTTCAGCTACCTGTGCACTCGTGATTAACTCAGGCCAGAGAGCACCCGGCGGCAGGTGGCGTCACAGTCAGTTGGCGTTTCCTAACTCTTGTGCGCTCCCATTAGCCTCCAGCAAAAGAAGTCAGCGATCGCCAGCAGTTTCGACGTTTCATCAAATTTAACACATTTGCGAACGGAATAAACGGAAACTTTTTTGGCAGAACTTTGGTCTGTTCGCCTTCTTTCTGTTCAGCTCATCGCCACAAAGAAGGCGGCCTCAGGTAAGCAGTAATTAAGCGCTAAAGAAATGGCCCGTTAAGCCTCATGCCGATTTTGTGCGCTCCAAGAAGGATTCCAAATCCTTTCCTAGTTCAGCTACCTGAGCACTCGTGATTAACTCAGGCCAGAGAGCACCCGGCGGCAGGTGGCGTCACAGTCAGTTGGCGTTTCCTAACTCTTGTGCGCTCCCATTAGCCTCCAGCAAAAGAAGTCAGCGATCGCCAGCAGTTTCGACGTTTCATCAAATTTAACACATTTGCGAACGGAATAAACGGAAACTTTTTTGGCAGAACTTTCGTCTGTTCGCCTTCTTTCTGTTCAGCTCATCGCCACAAAGAAGGCGGCCTCAGGTAAGCAGTAATTAAGCGCTAAAGAAATGGCCCGTTAAGCCTCATGCCGTTTTTATGCGCTCCAAGAAGGATTCCAAATCCTTTCCTAGTTCAGCTACCTGTGCACTCGTGATTAACTCAGGCCAGAGAGCACCCGGCGGCAGGTGGCGTCACAGTCAGTTGGCGTTTCCTAACTCTTGTGCGCTCCCATTAGCCTCCAGCAAAAGAAGTCAGCGATCGCCAGCAGTTTCGTCGTTTCATCAAATTTAACACATTTGCGAACGGAATAAACGGAAACTTTTTTGGCAGAACTTTCGTCTGTTCGCCTTCTTTCTGTTCAGCTCATCGCCACAAAGAAGGCGGCCTCAGGTAAGCAGTAATTAAGCGCTAAAGAAATGGCCCGTTAAGCCTCATGCCGATTTTGTGCGCTCCAAGAAGGATTCCAAATCCTTTCCTAGTTCAGCTACCTGTGCACTCGTGATTAACTCAGGAAAGAGAGCACCCGGCGGCAGGTGGCGTCACAGTCAGTTGGCGTTTCCTAACTCTTGTGCGCTCCCATTAGCCTCCAGCAAAAGAAGTCAGCGATCGCCTGCAGTTTCGTCGTTTCATCAAATTTAACACATTTGCGAACGGAATAAACGGAAACTTTTTTGGCAGAACTTTGGTCTGTTCGCCTTCTTTCTGTTCAGCTCATCGCCACAAAGAAGGCGGCCTCAGGTAAGCAGTAATTAAGCGCTAAAGAAATGGCCCGTTAAGCCTCATGCCGATTTTGTGCGCTCCAAGAAGGATTCCAAATCCTTTCCTAGTTCAGCTACCTGTGCACTCGTGATTAACTCAGGCCAGAGAGCACCCGGCGGCAGGTGGCGTCACAGTCAGTTGGCGTTTCCTAACTCTTGTGCGCTCCCATTAGCCTCCAGCAAAAGAAGTCAGCGATCGCCAGCAGTTTCGACGTTTCATCAAATTTAACACATTTGCGAACGGAATAAACGGAAACTTTTTTTGGCAGAACTTTCGTCTGTTCGCCTTCTTTCTGTTCAGCTCATCGCCACAAAGAAGGCGGCCTCAGGTAAGCAGTAATTAAGCGCTAAAGAAATGGCCCGTTAAGCCTCATGCCGTTTTTGTGCGCTCCAAGAAGGATTCCAAATCCTTTCCTAGTTCAGCTACCTGTGCACTCGTGATTAACTCAGGCCAGAGAGCACCCGGCGGCAGGTGGCGTCACAGTCAGTTGGCGTTTCCTAACTCTTGTGCGCTCCCATTAGCCTCCAGCAAAAGAAGTCAGCGATCGCCTGCAGTTTCGTCGTTTCATCAAATTTAACACATTTGCGAACGGAATAAACGGAAACTTTTTTGGCAGAACTTTCGTCTGTTCGCCTTCTTTCTGTTCAGCTCATCGCCACAAAGAAGGCGGCCTCAGGTAAGCAGTAATTAAGCGCTAAAGAAATGGCCCGTTAAGCCTCATGCCGATTTTGTGCGCTCCAAGAAGGATTCCAAATCCTTTCCTAGTTCAGCTACCTGTGCACTCGTGATTAACTCAGGCCAGAGAGCACCCGGCGGCAGGTGGCGTCACAGTCAGTTGGCGTTTCCTAACTCTTGTGCGCTCCCATTAGCCTCCAGCAAAAGAAGTCAGCGATCGCCAGCAGTTTCGACGTTTCATCAAATTTAACACATTTGCGAACGGAATAAACGGAAACTTTTTTGGCAGAACTTTGGTCTGTTCGCCTTCTTTCTGTTCAGCTCATCGCCACAAAGAAGGCGGCCTCAGGTAAGCAGTAATTAAGCGCTAAAGAAATGGCCCGTTAAGCCTCATGCCGTTTTTGTGCGCTCCAAGAAGGATTCCAAATCCTTTCCTAGTTCAGCTACCTGTGCACTCGTGATTAACTCAGGCCAGAGAGCACCCGGCGGCAGGTGGCGTCACAGTCAGTTGGCGTTTCCTAACTCTTGTGCGCTCCCATTAGCCTCCAGCAAAAGAAGTCAGCGATCGCCAGCAGTTTCGTCGTTTCATCAAATTTAACACATTTGCGAACGGAATAAACGGAAACTTTTTTGGCAGAACTTTCGTCTGTTCGCCTTCTTTCTGTTCAGCTCATCGCCACAAAGAAGGCGGCCTCAGGTAAGCAGTAATTAAGCGCTAAAGAAATGGCCCGTTAAGCCTCATGCCGATTTTGTGCGCTCCAAGAAGGATTCCAAATCCTTTCCTAGTTCAGCTACCTGTGCACTCGTGATTAACTCAGGCCAGAGAGCACCCGGCGGCAGGTGGCGTCACAGTCAGTTGGCGTTTCCTAACTCTTGTGCGCTCCCATTAGCCTCCAGCAAAAGAAGTCAGCGATCGCCAGCAGGTTCGTCGTTTCATCAAATTTAACACATTTGCGAACGGAATAAACGGAAACTTTTTTGGCAGAACTTTGGTCTGTTCGCCTTCTTTCTGTTCAGCTCATCGCCACAAAGAAGGCGGCCTCAGGTAAGCAGTAATTAAGCGCTAAAGAAATGGCCCGTTAAGCCTCATGCCGATTTTGTGCGCTCCAAGAAGGATTCCAAATCCTTTCCTAGTTCAGCTACCTGTGCACTCGTGATTAACTCAGGCCAGAGAGCACCCGGCGGCAGGTGGCGTCACAGTCAGTTGGCGTTTCCTAACTCTTGTGCGCTCCCATTAGCCTCCAGCAAAAGAAGTCAGCGATCGCCAGCAGTTTCGACGTTTCATCAAATTTAACACATTTGCGAACGGAATAAACGGAAACTTTTTTGGCAGAACTTTCGTCTGTTCGCCTTCTTTCTGTTCAGCTCATCGCCACAAAGAAGGCGGCCTCAGGTAAGCAGTAATTAAGCGCTAAAGAAATGGCCCGTTAAGCCTCATGCCGATTTTGTGCGCTCCAAGAAGGATTCCAAATCCTTTCCTAGTTCAGCTACCTGTGCACTCGTGATTAACTCAGGCCAGAGAGCACCCGGCGGCAGGTGGCGTCACAGTCAGTTGGCGTTTCCTAACTCTTGTGCGCTCCCATTAGCCTCCAGCAAAAGAAGTCAGCGATCGCCAGCAGTTTCGTCGTTTCATCAAATTTAACACATTTGCGAACGGAATAAACGGAAACTTTTTTAGCAGAACTTTCGTCTGTTCGCCTTCTTTCTGTTCAGCTCATCGCCACAAAGAAGGCGGCCTCAGGTAAGCAGTAATTAAGCGCTAAAGAAATGGCCCGTTAAGCCTCATGCCGTTTTTGTGCGCTCCAAGAAGGATTCCAAATCCTTTCCTAGTTCAGCTACCTGTGCACTCGTGATTAACTCAGGCCAGAGAGCACCCGGCGGCAGGTGGCGTCACAGTCAGTTGGCGTTTCCTAACTCTTGTGCGCTCCCATTAGCCTCCAGCAAAAGAAGTCAGCGATCGCCTGCAGTTTCGTCGTTTCATCAAATTTAACACATTTGCGAACGGAATAAACGGAAACTTTTTTGGCAGAACTTTCGTCTGTTCGCCTTCTTTCTGTTCAGCTCATCGCCACAAAGAAGGCGGCCTCAGGTAAGCAGTAATTAAGCGCTAAAGAAATGGTCCGTTAAGCCTCAAGCCGTTTTTGTGCGCTCCAAGAAGGATTCCAAATCCTTTCCTAGTTCAGCTACCTGTGCACTCGTGATTAACTCAGGCCAGAGAGCACCCGGCGGCAGGTGGCGTCACAGTCAGTTGGCGTTTCCTAACTCTTGTGCGCTCCCATTAGCCTCCAGCAAAAGAAGTCAGCGATCGCCTGCAGTTTCGTCGTTTCATCAAATTTAACACATTTGCGAACGGAATAAACGGAAACTTTTTTGGCAGAACTTTCGTCTGTTCGCCTTCGTTCTGTTCAGCTCATCGCCACAAAGAAGGCGGCCTCAGGTAAGCAGTAATTAAGCGCTAAAGAAATGGCCCGTCTAGCCTCATGCCGTTTTTGTGCGCTCCAAGAAGGATTCCAAATCCTTTCCTAGTTCAGCTACCTGTGCACTCGTGATTAACTCAGGCCAGAGAGCACCCGGCGGCAGGTGGCGTCACAGTCAGTTGGCGTTTCCTAACTCTTGTGCGCTCCCATTAGCCTCCAGCAAAAGAAGTCACCGATCGCCAGCAGTTTCGTCGTTTCATCAAATTTAACACATTTGCGAACGGAATAAACGGAAACTTTTTTGGCAGAACTTTCGTCTGTTCGCCTTCTTTCTGTTCAGCTCATCGCCACAAAGAAGGCGGCCTCAGGTAAGCAGTAATTAAGCGCTAAAGAAATGGCCCGTTAAGCCTCAAGCCGTTTTTGTGCGTTCCAAGAAGGATTCCAAATCCTTTCCTAGTTCAGCTACCTGTGCACTCGTGATTAACTCAGGCCAGAGAGCACCCGGCGGCAGGTGGCGTCACAGTCAGTTGGCGTTTCCTAACTCTTGTGCGCTCCCATTAGCCTCCAGCAAAAGAAGTCACCGATCGCCAGCAGTTTCGTCGTTTAATCAAATTTAACACATTTGCGAACGGAATAAACGGAAACTTTTTTGGCAGAACTTTCGTCTGTTCGCCTTCTTTCTGTTCAGCTCATCGCCACAAAGAAGGCGGCCTCAGGTAAGCAGTAATTAAGCGCTAAAGAAATGGCCCGTTAAGCCTCATGCCGATTTTGTGCGCTCCAAGAAGGATTCCAAATCCTTTCCTAGTTCAGCTACCTGTGCACTCGTGATTAACTCAGGCCAGAGAGCACCCGGCGGCAGGTGGCGTCACAGTCAGTTGGCGTTTCCTAACTCTTGTGCGCTCCCATTAGCCTCCAGCAAAAGAAGTCAGCGATCGCCAGCAGTTTCGACGTTTCATCAAATTTAACACATTTGCGAACGGAATAAACGGAAACTTTTTTGGCAGAACTTTGGTCTGTTCGCCTTCTTTCTGTTCAGCTCATCGCCACAAAGAAGGCGGCCTCAGGTAAGCAGTAATTAAGCGCTAAAGAAATGGCCCGTTAAGCCTCATGCCGATTTTGTGCGCTCCAAGAAGGATTCCAAATCCTTTCCTAGTTCAGCTACCTGTGCACTCGTGATTAACTCAGGCCAGAGAGCACCCGGCGGCAGGTGGCGTCACAGTCAGTTGGCGTTTCCTAACTCTTGTGCGCTCCCATTAGCCTCCAGCAAAAGAAGTCAGCGATCGCCAGCAGTTTCGACGTTTCATCAAATTTAACACATTTGCGAACGGAATAAACGGAAACTTTTTTGGCAGAACTTTCGTCTGTTCGCCTTCTTTCTGTTCAGCTCATCGCCACAAAGAAGGCGGCCTCAGGTAAGCAGTAATTAAGCGCTAAAGAAATGGCCCGTTAAGCCTCATGCCGTTTTTATGCGCTCCAAGAAGGATTCCAAATCCTTTCCTAGTTCAGCTACCTGTGCACTCGTGATTAACTCAGGCCAGAGAGCACCCGGCGGCAGGTGGCGTCACAGTCAGTTGGCGTTTCCTAACTCTTGTGCGCTCCCATTAGCCTCCAGCAAAAGAAGTCAGCGATCGCCAGCAGTTTCGTCGTTTCATCAAATTTAACACATTTGCGAACGGAATAAACGGAAACTTTTTTGGCAGAACTTTCGTCTGTTCGCCTTCTTTCTGTTCAGCTCATCGCCACAAAGAAGGCGGCCTCAGGTAAGCAGTAATTAAGCGCTAAAGAAATGGCCCGTTAAGCCTCATGCCGATTTTGTGCGCTCCAAGAAGGATTCCAAATCCTTTCCTAGTTCAGCTACCTGTGCACTCGTGATTAACTCAGGCCAGAGAGCACCCGGCGGCAGGTGGCGTCACAGTCAGTTGGCGTTTCCTAACTCTTGTGCGCTCCCATTAGCCTCCAGCAAAAGAAGTCAGCGATCGCCTGCAGTTTCGTCGTTTCATCAAATTTAACACATTTGCGAACGGAATAAACGGAAACTTTTTTGGCAGAACTTTGGTCTGTTCGCCTTCTTTCTATTCAGCTCATCGCCACAAAGAAGGCGGCCTCAGGTAAGCAGTAATTAAGCGCTAAAGAAATGGCCCGTTAAGCCTCATGCCGATTTTGTGCGCTCCAAGAAGGATTCCAAATCCTTTCCTAGTTCAGCTACCTGTGCACTCGTGATTAACTCAGGCCAGAGAGCACCCGGCGGCAGGTGGCGTCACAGTCAGTTGGCGTTTCCTAACTCTTGTGCGCTCCCATTAGCCTCCAGCAAAAGAAGTCAGCGATCGCCAGCAGTTTCGACGTTTCATCAAATTTAACACATTTGCGAACGGAATAAACGGAAACTTTTTTTGGCAGAACTTTCGTCTGTTCGCCTTCTTTCTGTTCAGCTCATCGCCACAAAGAAGGCGGCCTCAGGTAAGCAGTAATTAAGCGCTAAAGAAATGGCCCGTTAAGCCTCATGCCGTTTTTGTGCGCTCCAAGAAGGATTCCAAATCCTTTCCTAGTTCAGCTACCTGTGCGCTCGTGATTAACTCAGGCCAGAGAGCACCCGGCGGCAGGTGGCGTCACAGTCAGTTGGCGTTTCCTAACTCTTGTGCGCTCCCATTAGCCTCCAGCAAAAGAAGTCAGCGATCGCCTGCAGTTTCGTCGTTTCATCAAATTTAACACATTTGCGAACGGAATAAACGGAAACTTTTTTGGCAGAACTTTCGTCTGTTCGCCTTCTTTCTGTTCAGCTCATCGCCACAAAGAAGGCGGCCTCAGGTAAGCAGTAATTAAGCGCTAAAGAAATGGCCCGTTAAGCCTCATGCCGATTTTGTGCGCTCCAAGAAGGATTCCAAATCCTTTCCTAGTTCAGCTACCTGTGCACTCGTGATTAACTCAGGCCAGAGAGCACCCGGCGGCAGGTGGCGTCACAGTCAGTTGGCGTTTCCTAACTCTTGTGCGCTCCCATTAGCCTCCAGCAAAAGAAGTCAGCGATCGCCAGCAGTTTCGACGTTTCATCAAATTTAACACATTTGCGAACGGAATAAACGGAAACTTTTTTGGCAGAACTTTGGTCTGTTCGCCTTCTTTCTGTTCAGCTCATCGCCACAAAGAAGGCGGCCTCAGGTAAGCAGTAATTAAGCGCTAAAGAAATGGCCCGTTAAGCCTCATGCCGTTTTTGTGCGCTCCAAGAAGGATTCCAAATCCTTTCCTAGTTCAGCTACCTGTGCACTCGTGATTAACTCAGGCCAGAGAGCACCCGGCGGCAGGTGGCGTCACAGTCAGTTGGCGTTTCCTAACTCTTGTGCGCTCCCATTAGCCTCCAGCAAAAGAAGTCAGCGATCGCCAGCAGTTTCGTCGTTTCATCAAATTTAACACATTTGCGAACGGAATAAACGGAAACTTTTTTGGCAGAACTTTCGTCTGTTCGCCTTCTTTCTGTTCAGCTCATCGCCACAAAGAAGGCGGCCTCAGGTAAGCAGTAATTAAGCGCTAAAGAAATGGCCCGTTAAGCCTCATGCCGATTTTGTGCGCTCCAAGAAGGATTCCAAATCCTTTCCTAGTTCAGCTACCTGTGCACTCGTGATTAACTCAGGCCAGAGAGCACCCGGCGGCAGGTGGCGTCACAGTCAGTTGGCGTTTCCCAACTCTTGTGCGCTCCCATTAGCCTCCAGCAAAAGAAGTCAGCGATCGCCAGCAGGTTCGTCGTTTCATCAAATTTAACACATTTGCGAACGGAATAAACGGAAACTTTTTTGGCAGAACTTTGGTCTGTTCGCCTTCTTTCTGTTCAGCTCATCGCCACAAAGAAGGCGGCCTCAGGTAAGCAGTAATTAAGCGCTAAAGAAATGGCCCGTTAAGCCTCATGCCGATTTTGTGCGCTCCAAGAAGGATTCCAAATCCTTTCCTAGTTCAGCTACCTGTGCACTCGTGATTAACTCAGGCCAGAGAGCACCCGGCGGCAGGTGGCGTCACAGTCAGTTGGCGTTTCCTAACTCTTGTGCGCTCCCATTAGCCTCCAGCAAAAGAAGTCAGCGATCGCCAGCAGTTTCGACGTTTCATCAAATTTAACACATTTGCGAACGGAATAAACGGAAACTTTTTTGGCAGAACTTTCGTCTGTTCGCCTTCTTTCTGTTCAGCTCATCGCCACAAAGAAGGCGGCCTCAGGTAAGCAGTAATTAAGCGCTAAAGAAATGGCCCGTTAAGCCTCATGCCGATTTTGTGCGCTCCAAGAAGGATTCCAAATCCTTTCCTAGTTCAGCTACCTGTGCACTCGTGATTAACTCAGGCCAGAGAGCACCCGGCGGCAGGTGGCGTCACAGTCAGTTGGCGTTTCCTAACTCTTGTGCGCTCCCATTACCCTCCAGCAAAAGAAGTCACCGATCGCCAGCAGTTTCGTCGTTTCATCAAATTTAACACATTTGCGAACGGAATAAACGGAAACTTTTTTGGCAGAACTTTCGTCTGTTCGCCTTCTTTCTGTTCAGCTCATCGCCACAAAGAAGGCGGCCTCAGGTAAGCAGTAATTAAGCGCTAAAGAAATGACCCGTTAAGCCTCATGGCGATTTTGTGCACTCGAAGAAGGATTCCTAAATCCTTTCCTAGTTCAGCTACCTGTGCACTCGTGATTAACTCAGGCCAGAGAGCACCCGGCGGCAGGTGGCCTCACAGACAGTTGGCGTTTCCTAACTCTAGTGCCCTCCCATTAGCCTCCAGTAAAAGAAGACACCGATCGCCAGCAGTTTCGTCGTTTCATCAAATTGAACACATTTGCGAACGGAATAAACGTAAACTTTTTTAGCAGAACATTCGCTTGTTCGCCTTCTTTCTGTTCAGCTGATCGCCACAAAGAAGGCGGCCTCAGGTAAGCAGTAATTAAGCGCCAAAGAAATGGCCCGTTAAGCCTCATGCCGATTTTGTGCACTCGAAGAAGGATTCCTAAATCCTTTCCTAGTTCAGCTACCTGTGCACTCGTGATTAACTCAGGCCAGAGAGCACCCGGCGGCAGGTGGCGTCACAGACAGTTGGCGTTTCCTAACTCTTGTGCGCTCCCATTAGCCTCCAGCAAAAGAAGTCACCGATCGCCAGCAGTTTCGTCGTTTCATCAAATTTAACACATTTGCGAACGGAATAAACGGAAACTTTTTTAGCAGAACTTTCGTCTGTTCGCCTTCTTTCTGTTCAGTTCATCGCCACAAAGAAGGCGGCCTCAGGTAAGCAGTAATTAAGCGCTAAAGAAATGGCCCGTTAAGCCTCATCCCGATTTTGTGCGCGCCAAGAGGGATTCCGAATCCTTTCCTAGTTCAGCTACCTGTGCACTCGTGATTAACTCAGGCCAGAGAGCACCCGGCGGCAGGTGGCGTCACAGTCAGTTGGCGTTTCCTAACTCTTGTGCGCTCCCATTAGCCTCCAGCAAAAGAAGTCAGCGATCGCGAGCAGTTTCGACGTTTCATCAAATTTAACACATTTCCGAACGGAATAAACGGAAACTTTTTTGGCAGAACTTTCGCTTGCTCGCCTTCTTTCTATTCAGCTCATCGCCACAAAGAAGGCGGCCTCAGGTAAGCAGTAATTAAGCGCTAAAGAAATGGTTCGTTAAGCCTCATGCCGTTTTTGTGCGCTCCAAGAAGGATTCCAAATCCTTTCCTAGTTCAGCTACCTGTGCACTCGTGATTAACTCAGGCCAGAGAGCACCCGGCGGCAGGTGGCGTCACAGACAGTTGGCGTTTCCTAACTCTTGTGCGCTCCCATTAGCCTCCAGCAAAAGAAGTCACCGATCGCCAGCAGTTTCGTCGTTTCATCAAATTTAACACATTTGCGAACGGAATAAACGGAAACTTTTTTAGCAGAACTTTCGTCTGTTCGCCTTCTTTCTGTTCAGTTCATCGCCACAAAGAAGGCGGCCTCAGGTAAGCAGTAATTAAGCGCTAAAGAAATGGCCCGTTAAGCCTCATCCCGATTTTGTGCGCTCCAAGAGGGATTCCAAATCCTTTCCTAGTTCAGCTACCTGTGCACTCGTGATTAACTCAGGCCAGAGAGCACCCGGCGGCAGGTGGCGTCACAGTCAGTTGGCGTTTCCTAACTCTTGTGCGCTCCCATTAGCCTCCAGCAAAAGAAGTCAGCGATCGCGAGCAGTTTCGACGTTTCATCAAATTTAACACATTTCCGAACGGAATAAACGGAAACTTTTTTGGCAGAACTTTCGCTTGCTCGCCTTCTTTCTATTCAGCTCATCGCCACAAAGAAGGCGGCCTCAGGTAAGCAGTAATTAAGCGCTAAAGAAATGGCCCGTTAAGCCTCATGCCGTTTTTGTGCGCTCCAAGAAGGATTCCAAATCCTTTCCTAGTTCAGCTACCTGTGCACTCGTGATTAACTCAGGCCAGAGAGCACCCGGCGGCAGGTGGCGTCACAGACAGTTGGCGTTTCCTAACTCTTGTGCGCTCCCATTAGCCTCCAGCAAAAGAAGTCACCGATCGCCAGCAGTTTCGTCGTTTCATCAAATTTAACACATTTGCGAACGGAATAAACGGAAACTTTTTTAGCAGAACTTTCGTCTGTTCGCCTTCTTTCTGTTCAGTTCATCGCCACAAAGAAGGCGGCCTCAGGTAAGCAGTAATTAAGCGCTAAAGAAATGGCCCGTTAAGCCTCATGCCGATTTTGTGCGCTCCAAGAAGGATTCCAAATCCTTTCCTAGTTCAGCTACCTGTGCACTCGTGATTAACTCAGGCCAGAGAGCACCCGGCGGCAGGTGGCGTCACAGTCAGTTGGCGTTTCCTAACTCTTGTGCGCTCCCATTAGCCTCCAGCAAAAGAAGTCAGCGATCGCCAGCAGTTTCGACGTTTCATCAAATTTAACACATTTGCGAACGGAATAAACGGAAACTTTTTTGGCAGAACTTTCGTCTGTTCGCCTTCTTTCTGTTCAGCTCATCGCCACAAAGAAGGCGGCCTCAGGTAAGCAGTAATTAAGCGCTAAAGAAATGGCCCGTTAAGCCTCATGCCGTTTTTGTGCGCTCCAAGAAGGATTCCAAATCCTTTCCTAGTTCAGCTACCTGTGCACTCGTGATTAACTCAGGCCAGAGAGCACCCGGCGGCAGGTGGCGTCACAGTCAGTTGGCGTTTCCTAACTCTTGTGCGCTCCCATTAGCCTCCAGCAAAAGAAGTCAGCGATCGCCAGCAGTTTCGTCGTTTCATCAAATTTAACACATTTGCGAACGGAATAAACGGAAACTTTTTTGGCAGAACTTTCGTCTGTTCGCCTTCTTTCTGTTCAGCTCATCGCCACAAAGAAGGCGGCCTCAGGTAAGCAGTAATTAAGCGCTAAAGAAATGGCCCGTTAAGCCTCATGCCGTTTTTGTGCGCTCCAAGAAGGATTCCAAATCCTTTCCTAGTTCAGCTACCTGTGCACTCGTGATTAACTCAGGCCAGAGAGCACCCGGCGGCAGGTGGCGTCACAGACAGTTGGCGTTTCCTAACTCTTGTGCGCTCCCATTAGCCTCCAGCAAAAGAAGTCAGCGATCGCCAGCAGTTTCGACGTTTCATCAAATTTAACACATTTGCGAACGGAATAAACGGAAACTTTTTTGGCAGAACTTTCGTCTGTTCGCCTTCTTTCTGTTCAGCTCATCGCCACAAAGAAGGCGGCCTCAGGTAAGCAGTAATTAAGCGCTAAAGAAATGGCCCGTTAAGCCTAATGCCGATTTTGTGCGCTCCAAGAAGGATTCCAAATCATTTCCTAGTTCAGCTACCTGTGCACTCGTGATTAACTCAGGCCAGAGAGCACCCGGCGGCAGGTGGCGTCACAGTCAGTTGGCGTTTCCTAACTCTTGTGCGCTCCCATTAGCCTCCAGCAAAAGAAGTCACCGATCGCCAGCAGTTTCGTCGTTTCATCAAATTTAACACATTTGCGAACGGAATAAACGGAAACTTTTTTGGCAGAACTTTCGTCTGTTCGCCTTCTTTCTGTTCAGCTCATCTCCACAAAGAAGGCGGCCTCAGGTAAGCAGTAATTAAGCGCTAAAGAAATGGCCCGTTAAGCCTCATGCCGTTTTTGTGCGCTCCAAGAAGGATTCCAAATCCTTTCCTAGTTCAGCTACCTGTGCACTCGTGATTAACTCAGGCCAGAGAGCACCCGGCGGCAGGTGGCGTCACAGACAGTTGGCGTTTCCTAACTCTTGTGCGCTGCCATTAGCCTCCAGCAAAAGAAGTCAGCGATCGCCTGCAGTTTCGTCGTTTCATCAAATTTAACACATTTGCGAACGGAATAAACGGAAACTTTTTTGGCAGAACTTTCGTCTGTTCGCCTTCTTTCTGTTCAGCTCATCGCCACAAAGAAGGCGGCCTCAGGTAAGCAGTAATTAAGCGCTAAAGAAATGGCCCGTTAAGCCTCATGCCGATTTTGTGCACTCGAAGAAGGATTCCTAAATCCTTTCCTAGTTCAGCTACCTGTGCACTCGTGATTAACTCAGGCCAGAGAGCACCCGGCGGCAGGTGGCCTCACAGACAGTTGGCGTTTCCTAACTCTTGTGCGCTCCCATTACCCTCCAGCAAAAGAAGTCACCGATCGCCAGCAGTTTCGTCGTTTCATCAAATTTAACACATTTGCGAACGGAATAAACGGAAACTTTTTTGGCAGAACTTTCGTCTGTTCGCCTTCTTTCTGTTCAGCTCATCGCTACAAAGAAGGCGGCCTCAGGTAAGCAGTAATTAAGCGCTAAAGAAATGGCCCGTTAAGCCTCATGCCGTTTTTGTGCGCTCCAAGAAGGATTCCAAATCCTTTCCTAGTTCAGCTACCTGTGCACTCGTGATTAACTCAGGCCAGAGAGCACCCGGCGGCAGGTGGCCTCACAGACAGTTGGCGTTTCCTAACTCTTGTGCGCTCCCATTACCCTCCAGCAAAAGAAGTCAGCGATCGCCTGCAGTTTCGTCGTTTCATCAAATTTAACACATTTGCGAACGGAATAAACGGAAACTTTTTTGGCAGAACTTTCGTCTGTTCGCCTTCTTTCTGTTCAGCTCATCGCTACAAAGAAGGCGGCCTCAGGTAAGCAGTAATTAAGCGCTAAAGAAATGGCCCGTTAAGCCTCATGCCGATTTTGTGCACTCGAAGAAGGATTCCTAAATCCTTTCCTAGTTCAGCTACCTGTGCACTCGTGATTAACTCAGGCCAGAGAGCACCCGGCGGCAGGTGGCCTCACAGACAGTTGGCGTTTCCTAACTCTTGTGCGCTCCCATTACCCTCCAGCAAAAGAAGTCACCGATCGCCAGCAGTTTCGTCGTTTCATCAAATTTAACACATTTGCGAACGGAATAAACGGAAACTTTTTTGGCAGAACTTTCGTCTGTTCGCCTTCTTTCTGTTCAGCTCATCGCCACAAAGAAGGCGGCCTCAGGTAAGCAGTAATTAAGCGCTAAAGAAATGGCCCGTTAAGCCTCATGCCATTATTGTGCGCTCCAAGAAGGATTCCAAATCCTTTCCTTGTTCAGCTACCTGTGCACTCGTGATTAACTCAGGCCAGAGAGCACCCGGCGGCAGGTGGCCTCACAGACGGTTGGCGTTTCCTAACTCTTGTGCGCTCCCATTACCCTCCAGCAAAAGAAGTCAGCGATCGCCTGCAGTTTCGTCGTTTCATCAAATTTAACACATTTGCGAACGGAATAAACGGAAACTTTTTTGGCAGAACTTTCGTCTGTTCGCCTTCTTTCTGTTCAGCTCATCGCCACAAAGAAGGCGGCCTCAGGTAAGCAGTAATTAAGCGCTAAAGAAATGGCCCGTTAAGCCTCATGCCGTTTTTGTGCGCTCCAAGAAGGATTCCAAATCCTTTCCTAGTTCAGCTACCTGTGCACTCGTGATTAACTCAGGCCAGAGAGCACCCGGCGGCAGGTGGCGTCACAGACAGTTGGCGTTTCCTAACTCTTGTGCGCTCCCATTAGCCTCCAGCAAAAGAAGTCAGCGATCGCCTGCAGTTTCGTCGTTTCATCAAATTTAACACATTTGCGAACGGAATAAACGGAAACTTTTTTGGCAGAACTTTCGTCTGTTCGCCTTCTTTCTGTTCAGCTCATCGCCACAAAGAAGGCGGCCTCAGGTAAGCAGTAATTAAGCGCTAAAGAAATGGCCCGTTAAGCCTCATGCCGATTTTGTGCACTCGAAGAAGGATTCCTAAATCCTTTCCTAGTTCAGCTACCTGTGCACTCGTGATTAACTCAGGCCAGAGAGCACCCGGCGGCAGGTGGCCTCACAGACAGTTGGCGTTTCCTAACTCTTGTGCGCTCCCATTACCCTCCAGCAAAAGAAGTCACCGATCGCCAGCAGTTTCGTCGTTTCATCAAATTTAACACATTTGCGAACGGAATAAACGGAAACTTTTTTGGCAGAACTTTCGTCTGTTCGCCTTCTTTCTGTTCAGCTCATCGCCACAAAGAAGGCGGCCTCAGGTAAGCAGTAATTAAGCGCTAAAGAAATGGCCCGTTAAGCCTCATGCCGTTATTGTGCGCTCCAAGAAGGATTCCAAATCCTTTCCTAGTTCAGCTACCTGTGCACTCGTGATTAACTCAGGCCAGAGAGCACCCGGCGGCAGGTGGCGTCACAGACAGTTGGCGTTTCCTAACTCTTGTGCGCTCCCATTACCCTCCAGCAAAAGAAGTCACCGATCGCCAGCAGTTTCGTCGTTTCATCAAATTTAACACATTTGCGAACGGAATAAACGGAAACTTTTTTGGCAGAACTTTCGTCTGTTCGCCTTCTTTCTGTTCAGCTCATCGCCACAAAGAATGCGGCCTCAGGTAAGCAGTAATTAAGCGCTAAAGAAATGACCCGTTAAACCTCATGCCGATTTTGTGCACTCGAAGAAGGATTCCTAAATCCTTTCCTAGTTCAGCTACCTGTGCACTCGTGATTAACTCAGGCCAGAGAGCACCCGGCGGCAGGTGGCCTCACAGACAGTTGGCGTTTCCTAACTCTTGTGCGCTCCCATTACCCTCCAGTAAAAGAAGACACCGATCGCCAGCAGTTTCGTCGTTTCATCAAATTGAACACATTTGCGAACGGAATAAACGTAAACTTTTTTAGCAGAACTTTCGCTTGTTCGCCTTCTTTCTGTTCAGCTGATCGCCACAAAGAAGGCGGCCTCAGGTAAGCAGTAATTAAGCGCCAAAGAAATGGCCCGTTAAGCCTCATGCCGATTTTGTGCACTCGAAGAAGGATTCCTAAATCCTTTCCTAGTTCAGCTACCTGTGCACTCGTGATTAACTCAGGCCAGAGAGCACCCGGCGGCAGGTGGCGTCACAGACAGTTGGCGTTTCCTAACTCTTGTGCGCTCCCATTAGCCTCCAGCAAAAGAAGTCACCGATCGCCAGCAGTTTCGTCGTTTCATCAAATTTAACACATTTGCGAACGGAATAAACGGAAACTTTTTTAGCAGAACTTTCGTCTGTTCGCCTTCTTTCTGTTCAGTTCATCGCCACAAAGAAGGCGGCCTCAGGTAAGCAGTAATTAAGCGCTAAAGAAATGGCCCGTTAAGCCTCATCCCGATTTTGTGCGCTCCAAGAGGGATTCCAAATCCTTTCCTAGTTCAGCTACCTGTGCACTCGTGATTAACTCAGGCCAGAGAGCACCCGGCGACAGGTGGCCTCACAGTCAGTTGGCGTTTCCTAACTCTTGTGCGCTCCCATTAGCCTCGAGCAAAAGAAGTCAGCGATCGCGAGCAGTTTCGACGTTTCATCAAATTTAACACATTTCGAACGGAATAAACGGAAACTTTTTTGGCAGAACTTTCGCTTGCTCGCCTTCTTTCTATTCAGCTCATCGCCACAAAGAAGGCGGCCTCAGGTAAGCAGTAATTAAGCGCTAAAGAAATGGCCCGTTAAGCCTCATGCCGTTTTTGTGCGCTCCAAGAAGGATTCCAAATCCTTTCCAAGTTCAGCTACCTGTGCACTCGTGATTAACTCAGGCCAGAGAGCACCCGGCGGCAGGTGGCGTCACAGTCAGTTGGCGTTTCCTAACTCTTGTGCGCTCCCATTAGCCTCCAGCAAAAGAAGTCAGCGATCGCCAGCAGTTTCGTCGTTTCATCTAATTTAACACATTTGCGAACGGAATAAACGGAAACTTTTTTGGCAGAACTTTCGTCTGTTCGCCTTCTTTCTGTTCAGCTCATCGCCACAAAGAAGGCGGCCTCAGGTAAGCAGTAATTAAGCGCTAAAGAAATGACCCGTTAAGCCTCATGCCGTTTTTGCGCTCCAAGAAGGATTCCAAATCCTTTCCTAGTTCAGCTACCTGTGCACTCGTGATTAACTCAGGTCAGAGAGCACCCGGCGGCAGGTGGCCTCACAGACAGTTGGCGTTTCCTAACTCTAGTGCCCTCCCATTAGCCTCCAGTAAAAGAAGACACCGATCGCCAGCAGTTTCGTCGTTTCATCAAATTGAACACATTTGCGAACGGAATAAACGTAAACTTTTTTAGCAGAACTTTCGCTTGCTCGCCTTCTTTCTATTCAGCTCATCGCCACAAAGAAGGCGGCCTCAGGTAAGCAGTAATTAAGCGCCAAAGAAATGGCCCGTTAAGCCTCATGCCGATTTTGTGCACTCGAAGAAGGATTCCTAAATCCTTTCCTAGTTCAGCTACCTGTGCACTCGTGATTAACTCAGGCCAGAGAGCACCCGGCGGCAGGTGGCGTCACAGACAGTTGGCGTTTCCTAACTCTTGTGCGCTCCCATTAGCCTCCAGCAAAAGAAGTCACCGATCGCCAGCAGTTTCGTCGTTTCATCAAATTTAACACATTTGCGAACGGAATAAACGTAAACTTTTTTAGCAGAACTTTCGCTTGTTCGCCTTCGTTCTGTTCAGCTCATCGCCACAAAGAAGGCGGCCTCAGGTAAGCTGTAATTAAGAGCTAAAGAAATGGCCCGTTAAGCCTCATGCCGTTTTTGTGCGCTCCAAGAAGGATTCCAAATCATTTCCTAGTTCAGCTACCTGTGCACTCGTGATTAACTCAGGCCAGAGAGCACCCGGCGGCAGGTGGCGTCACAGACAGTTGGCGTTTCCTAACTCTTGTGCGCTCCCATTAGCCTCCAGCAAAAGAAGTCACCGATCGCCAGCAGTTTCGACGTTTCATCAAATTTAACACATTTGCGAACGGAATAAACGGAAACTTTTTTAGCAGAACTTTCGTCTGTTCGCCTTCTTTCTGTTCAGTTCATCGCCACAAAGAAGGCGGCCTCAGGTAAGCAGTAATTAAGCGCTAAAGAAATGGCCCGTTAAGCCTCATCCCGATTTTGTGCGCTCCAAGAGGGATTCCTAAATCCTTTCCTAGTTCAGCTACCTGTGCACTCGTGATTAACTCAGGCCAGAGAGCACCCGGCGGCAGGTGGCCTCACAGACAGTTGGCGTTTCCTAACTCTAGTGCCCTCCCATTAGCCTCCAGTAAAAGAAGACACCGATCGCCAGCAGTTTCGTCGTTTCATCAAATTGAACACATTTGCGAACGGAATAAACGTAAACTTTTTTAGCAGAACTTTCGCTTGTTCGCCTTCTTTCTGTACAGCTGATCGCCACAAAGAAGGCGGCCTCAGGTAAGCAGTAATTAAGCGCCAAAGAAATGGCCCGTTAAGCCTCATGCCGATTTTGTGCACTCGAAGAAGGATTCCTAAATCCTTTCCTAGTTCAGCTACCTGTGCACTCGTGATTAACTCAGGCCAGAGAGCACCCGGCGGCAGGTGGCGTCACAGACAGTTGGCGTTTCCTAACTCTTGTGCGCTCCCATTAGCCTCCAGCAAAAGAAGTCACCGATCGCCAGCAGTTTCGTCGTTTCATCAAATTTAACACATTTGCGAACGGAATAAACGTAAACTTTTTTAGCAGAACTTTCGCTTGTTCGCCTTCTTTCTGTTCAGCTCATCGCCACAAAGAAGGCGGCCTCAGGTAAGCTGTAATTAAGAGCTAAAGAAATGGCCCGTTAAGCCTCATGCCGTTTTTGTGCGCTCCAAGAAGGATTCCAAATCATTTCCTAGTTCAGCTACCTGTGCACTCGTGATTAACTCAGGCCAGAGAGCACCCGGCGGCTGGTGGCGTCACAGACAGTTGGCGTTTCCTAACTCTTGTGCGCTCCCATTAGCCTCCAGCAAAAGAAGTCAGCGATCGCCAGCAGTTTCGACGTTTCATCAAATTTAACACATTTGCGAACGGAATAAACGGAAACTTTTTTAGCAGAACTTTCGCTTGTTCGCCTTCTTTCTGTTCAGCTGATCGCCACAAAGAAGGCGGCCTCAGGTAAGCAGTAATTAAGCGCCAAAGAAATGGCCCGTTAAGCCTCATGCCGATTTTGTGCACTCGAAGAAGGATTCCTAAATCCTTTCCTAGTTCAGCTACCTGTGCACTCGTGATTAACTCAGGCCAGAGAGCACCCGGCGGCAGGTGGCGTCACAGACAGTTGGCGTTTCCTAACTCTTGTGCGCTCCCATTAGCCTCCAGCAAAAGAAGTCACCGATCGCCAGCAGTTTCGTCGTTTCATCAAATTTAACACATTTGCGAACGGAATAAACGTAAACTTTTTTAGCAGAACTTTCGCTTGCTCGCCTTCTTTCTGTTCAGCTCATCGCCACAAAGAAGGCGGCCTCAGGTAAGCAGTAATTAAGCGCTAAAGAAATGGCCCGTTAAGCCTCATGCCGTTTTTGTGCGCTCCAAGAAGGATTCCAAATCCTTTCCTAGTTCAGCTACCTGTGCACTCGTGATTAACTCAGGCCAGAGAGCACCCGGCGGCTGGTGGCGTCACAGACAGTTGGCGTTTCCTAACTCTTGTGCGCTCCCATTAGCCTCCAGCAAAAGAAGTCAGCGATCGCCAGCAGTTTCGACGTTTCATCAAATTTAACACATTTGCGAACGGAATAAACGGAAACTTTTTCGGCAGAACTTTCGTCTGTTCGCCTTCTTTCTGTTCAGCTCATCGCCACAAAGAAGGCGGCCTCAGGTAAGCAGTAATTAAGCGCTAAAGAAATGGCCCGTTAAGCCTCATGCCGTTTTTGTGCGCTCCAAGAAGGATTCCAAATCCTTTCCTAGTTCAGCTACCTGTGCACTCGTGATTAACTCAGGCCAGAGAGCACCCGGCGGCTGGTGGCGTCACAGACAGTTGGCGTTTCCTAACTCTTGTGCGCTCCCATTAGCCTCCAGCAAAAGAAGTCAGCGATCGCCAGCAGTTTCGACGTTTCATCAAATTTAACACATTTGCGAACGGAATAAACGGAAACTTTTTTGGCAGAACTTTCGCTTGCTCGCCTTCTTTCTGTTCAGCTCATCGCCACAAAGAAGGCGGCCTCAGGTAAGCAGTAATTAAGCGCTAAAGAAATGGCCCGTTAAGCCTCATGCCGTTTTTGTGCGCTTCAAGAAGGATTCCAAATCATTTCCTAGTTCAGCTACCTGTGCACTCGTGATTAACTCAGGCCAGAGAGCACCCGGCGGCAGGTGGCGTCACAGTCAGTTGGCGTTTCCTAACTCTTGTGCGCTCCCATTAGCCTCCAGCAAAAGAAGTCAGCGATCGCCAGCAGTTTCGACGTTTCATCAAATTTAACACATTTGCGAACGGAATAAACGGAAACTTTTTTGGCAGAACTTTGGTCTGTTCGCCTTCTTTCTGTTCAGCTCATCGCCACAAAGAAGGCGGCCTCAGGTAAGCAGTAATTAAGCGCTAAAGAAATGGCCCGTTAAGCCTCATGCCGTTTTTGTGCGCTCCAAGAAGGATTCCAAATCCTTTCCTAGTTCAGCTACCTGTGCACTCGTGATTAACTCAGGCCAGAGAGCACCCGGCGGCAGGTGGCATCACCGACGCTTGCCGTTTCCTAACTGTAGTGCGCTCCCATTAGCCTCCAGCAAAAAAAGGTCACCGATCGCCAGCAGTTTCGTCGTTTCGTCAAATTTCACGCATTTGCGAACGGAATAAAAGCAAAGTTTTTTGGCAGAGTGTTCGCATATTCCTTTTCATTCTATTCAGCTCAAAGTGTCAACGAAGGAGGCCGCAGGTAAGCATAAATTAAGCGCTAAAGAAATGACCCGTTAAGCCTCATGCTGAAATCGTTGTCCACGAAGAGGGATTCCTAAAATCGCTCCTGGTTGAGCCTCATGTGCACTCGTCATAAACTCAGCCAACAGAGTACTGGGCGGCAGGTGGCATCACCGACGCTTGCCGTTTCCTAACTGTAGTGCGCTCCCATTAGACTCGCTGGGCTGAGTTAATGAACAGTGCACATGCGGCTCAACCAGGAGCGATTTTAGGAATCCATCTTCGTGGGCAACGATTTCAGCATGAGGCTTAACGGGTCATTTCTTTAGCGCTTAATTTCTGCTTACCTGCGGCCTCCTGCGTTGTCACTTTGAGCTGGATAGAATAAAGGGGAATAGGCGAACACTCTACCAAAACAGTTTGCTTTTATTCCGTTCGCAAATGCGTGAAATTTGACGAAACGACGAAACTGATGGCGATCGGTGACCTTTTTTTGCTGGAGTCTAATGGGAGTGCACTACAGTTGGGAAATGGCAAGCGTCTGTGATGCCACCTGCCGCCCAATACTCCCTGGGCTGTGTTTATGAAGAGTGCACATGCGGCTCAACCAGGAGCGATTTTAGGAATCCATCTTCGTGGGCAACGATTTCAGCATGAGGCTTAACGGGTCATTTCTTTAGCGCTTAATTTCTGCTTACCTGCGGCCTCCTGCGTTGTCACTTTGAGCTGGATAGAATAAAGGGGAATAGGCGAACACTCTACCAAAACAGTTTGCTTTTCTTCCGTTCGCAAATGCGTGAAATTTGACGAAACGACGAAACTGATGGCGATCGGTGACCTTTTTTTGCTGGAGTTTAATGGGAGTGCACTACAGTTAGGAAATGGCAAGCGTCTGTGATGCCACCTGCCGCCCAATACTCCCTGGGCTGTGTTTATGAAGAGTGCACATGCGGCTCAACCAGGAGCGATTTTAGGAATCCATCTTCGTGGGATAATTTCAGCATGAGGCTTAACGGGTCATTTCTTTAGCGCTTAATTTCTGCTTACCTGCGGCCTCCTTCGTTGTCACTTTGAGCTGGATAGAATAAAGGGGATTAGGCGAACACTCTACCAAAACAGTTTGCTTTTATTCCGTTCGCAAATGCGTGAGATTTGACGAAACGACGAAACTGTTGGCGATCGGTGACCTTTTTTTGCTGGAGTCTAATGGGAGTGCACTAGAGTTAGGAAATGGCAAGCGTCTGTGATGCCACCTGCCGCCCAATACTCCCTGGGCTGTGTTTATGAAGAGTGCACATGCGGCTCAACCAGGAGCGATTTTAGGAATCCCTCTTCGTGGGATAATTTCAGCATGAGGCTTAACGGGTCATTTCTTTAGCGCTTAATTTCTGCTTACCTGCGGCCTCCTTCGTTGTCACTTTGAGCTGGATAGAATAAAGGGGATTAGGCGAACACTCTACCAAAACAGTTTGCTTTTATTCCGTTCGCAAATGCGTGAGATTTGACGAAACGACGAAACTGTTGGCGATCGGTGACCTTTTTTTGCTGGAGTCTAATGGGAGTGCACTACAGTTAGGAAATGGCAAGCGTCTGTGATGCCACCTGCCGCCCAATACTCCCTGGGCTGTGTTTATGAAGAGTGCACATGCGGCTCAACCAGGAGCGATTTTAGGAATCCCTCTTCGTGGGATAATTTCAGCATGAGGCTTAACGGGTCATTTCTTTAGCGCTTAATTTCTGCTTACCTGCGGCCTCCTTCGTTGTCACTTTGAGCTGGATAGAATAAAGGGGATTAGGCGAACACTCTACCAAAACAGTTTGCTTTTATTCCGTTCGCAAATGCGTGAAATTTGACGAAACGACGAAACTGCTGGCGATCGTGGACTTTTTTTGCTGGAGTCTAATGGGAGCGCACTACAGTTAGGAAATGGCAAGCGTCTGTGATGCCACCTGCCGCCCAATACTCCCTGGGCTGTGTTTATGAGGAGTGCACATGCGGCTCAACCAGGAGCGATTTTAGGAATCCCTCTTCGTGGGATAATTTCAGCATGAGGCTTAACGGGTCATTTCTTTAGCGCTTAATTTCTGCTTACCTGCGACCTCCTTCGTTGTCACTTTGAGCTGGATAGAATAAAGGGGAAAAGGCGAACACTCTACCAAAACAGTTTGCTTTTATTCCGTTCGCAAATGCGTGAAATTTGACGAAACGACGAAACTGATGGCGATCGGTGACCTTTTTTTGCTGGAGTCTAATGGGAGTGCACTACAGTTAGGAAATGGCAAGCGTCTGTGATGCCACCTGCCGCCCAATACTCCCTGGGCTGTGTTTATGAAGAGTGCACATGCGGCTCAACTAGGAGCGATTTGAGGAATCCCTCTTCGTGGGCAATAATTTCAGCATGAGGCTTAACCGGTCATTTATTTAGCGCTTAATTTCTACTTACCTGCGGCCTCCTTCGTTGTCACTTTGAGCTGGATAGAATAAAGGGGAAAAGGCGAACACTCTACCAAAACAGTTTGCTTTTATTCCGTTCGCAAATGCGAGAAATTTGACGAAACGACGAAACTGACGGCGATCGGTGACCTTTTTTTGCTGGAGTCTAATGGGAGTGCACTACAGTTAGGAAATGGCAAGCGTCTGTGATGCCACCTGCCGCCCAATACTCCCTGGGCTGTGTTTATGAAGAGTGCACATGCGGCTCAACTAGGAGCGATTTGAGGAATCCCTCTTCGTGGGCAATAATTTCAGCATGAGGCTTAACCGGTCATTTATTTAGCGCTTAATTTCTACTTACCTGCGGCCTCCTTCGTTGTCACTTTGAGCTGGATAGAATAAAGGGGAAAAGGCGAACACTCTACCAAAACAGTTTGCTTTTATTCCGTTCGCAAATGCGAGAAATTTGACGAAACGACGAAACTGATGGCGATCGGTGACCTTTTTTTGCTGGAGTCTAATGGGAGTGCACTACAGTTAGGAAATGGCAAGCGTCTGTGATGCCACCTGCCGCCCAATACTCCCTGGGCTGTGTTTATGAAGAGTGCACATGCGGCTCAACTAGGAGCGATTTGAGGAATCCCTCTTCGTGGGCAATAATTTCAGCATGAGGCTTAACCGGTCCTTTATTTAGCGCTTAATTTCTACTTACCTGCGGCCTCCTTCGTTGTCACTTTCAGCTGGATAGAATAAAGGGGAAAAGGCGAACACTCTACCAAAACAGTTTGCTTTTATTCCGTTCGCAAATGCGTGAAATTTGACGAAACGACGAAACTGCTGGCGATCGGTGACCTTTTTTTGCTGGAGTCTAATGGGAGTGCACTACAGTTAGGAAATGGCAAGCGTCTGTGATGCCACCTGCCGCCCAATACTCCCTGGGCTGTGTTTATGAAGAGTGCACATGCGGCTCAACTAGGAGCGATTTGAGGAATCCCTCTTCGTGGGCAATAATTTCAGCATGAGGCTTAACCGGTCATTTATTTAGCGCTTAATTTCTACTTACCTGCGGCCTCCTTCGTTGTCACTTTGAGCTGGATAGAATAAAGGGGAAAAGGCGAACACTCTACCAAAACAGTTTGCTTTTATTCCGTTCGCAAATGCGAGAAATTTGACGAAACGACGAAACTGATGGCGATCGGTGACCTTTTTTTGCTGGAGTCTAATGGGAGTGCACTACAGTTAGGAAATGGCAAGCGTCTGTGATGCCACCTGCCGCCCAATACTCCCTGGGCTGTGTTTATGAAGAGTGCACATGCGGGTCAACTAGGAGCGATTTGAGGAATCCCTCTTCGTGGGATAATTTCAGCATGAGGCTTAACCGGTCATTTATTTAGCGCTTAATTTCTACTTACCTGCGGCCTCCTTCGTTGTCACTTTGAGCTGGATAGAATAAAGGGGAAAAGGCGAACACTCTACCAAAACAGTTTGCTTTTATTCCGTTCGCAAATGCGTGAAATTTGACGAAACGACGAAACTGATGGCGATCGGTGACCTTTTTTTGCTGGAGTCTAATGGGAGTGCACTACAGTTAGGAAATGGCAAGCGTCTGTGATGCCACCTGCCGCCCAATACTCCCTGGGCTGTGTTTATGAAGAGTGCACATGCGGCTCAACTAGGAGCGATTTGAGGAATCCCTCTTCGTGGGCAATAATTTCAGCATGAGGCTTAACCGGTCATTTATTTAGCGCTTAATTTCTACTTACCTGCGGCCTCCTTCGTTGTCACTTTGAGCTGGATAGAATAAAGGGGAAAAGGCGAACACTCTACCAAAACAGTTTGCTTTTATTCCGTTCGCAAATGCGAGAAATTTGACGAAACGACGAAACTGATGGCGATCGGTGACCTTTTTTTGCTGGAGTCTAATGGGAGTGCACTACAGTTAGGAAATGGCAAGCGTCTGTGATGCCACCTACCGCCCAATACTCCCTGGGCTGTGTTTATGAAGAGTGCACATGCGGGTCAACTAGGAGCGATTTGAGGAATCCCTCTTCGTGGGATAATTTCAGCATGAGGCTTAACCGGTCATTTATTTAGCGCTTAATTTCTACTTACCTGCGGCCTCCTTCGTTGTCACTTTGAGCTGGATAGAATAAAGGGGAAAAGGCGAACACTCTACCAAAACAGTTTGCTTTTATTCCGTTCGCAAATGCGTGAAATTTGACGAAACGACGAAACTGATGGCGATCGGTGACCTTTTTTTGCTGGAGTCTAATGGGAGTGCACTACAGTTAGGAAATGGCAAGCGTCTGTGATGCCACCTGCCGCCCAATACTCCCTGGGCTGTGTTTATGAAGAGTGCACATGCGGCTCAACTAGGAGCGATTTGAGGAATCCCTCTTCGTGGGCAATAATTTCAGCATGAGGCTTAACCGGTCATTTATTTAGCGCTTAATTTCTGCTTACCTGCGGCCTCCTTCGTTGTCACTTTGAGCTGGATAGAATAAAGGGGAAAAGGCGAACACTCTACCAAAACAGTTTGCTTTTATTCCGTTCGCAAATGCGAGAAATTTGACGAAACGACGAAACTGATGGCGATCGGTGACCTTTTTTTGCTGGAGTCTAATGGGAGTGCACTACAGTTAGGAAATGGCAAGCGTCTGTGATGCCACCTGCCGCCCAATACTCCCTGGGCTGTGTTTATGAAGAGTGCACATGCGGCTCAACTAGGAGCGATTTGAGGAATCCCTCTTCGTGGGATAATTTCAGCATGAGGCTTAACCGGTCATTTATTTAGCGCTTAATTTCTACTTACCTGCGGCCTCCTTCGTTGTCACTTTGAGCTGGATAGAATAAAGGGGAAAAGGCGAACACTCTACCAAAACAGTTTGCTTTTATTCCGTTCGCAAATGCGTGAAATTTGACGAAACGACGAAACTGATGGCGATCGGTGACCTTTTTTTGCTGGAGTCTAATGGGAGTGCACTACAGTTAGGAAATGGCAAGCGTCTGTGATGCCACCTGCCGCCCAATACTCCCTGGGCTGTGTTTATGAAGAGTGCACATGCGGGTCAACTAGGAGCGATTTGAGGAATCCCTCTTCGTGGGATAATTTCAGCATGAGGCTTAACCGGTCATTTATTTAGCGCTTAATTTCTACTTACCTGCGGCCTCCTTCGTTGTCACTTTGAGCTGGATAGAATAAAGGGGAAAAGGCGAACACTCTACCAAAACAGTTTGCTTTTATTCCGTTCGCAAATGCGTGAAATTTGACGAAACGACGAAACTGATGGCGATCGGTGACCTTTTTTTGCTGGAGTCTAATGGGAGTGCACTACAGTTAGGAAATGGCAAGCGTCTGTGATGCCACCTGCCGCCCAATACTCCCTGGGCTGTGTTTATGAAGAGTGCACATGCGGCTCAACTAGGAGCGATTTGAGGAATCCCTCTTCGTGGGCAATAATTTCAGCATGAGGCTTAACCGGTCATTTATTTAGCGCTTAATTTCTACTTACCTGCGGCCTCCTTCGTTGTCACTTTGAGCTGGATAGAATAAAGGGGAAAAGGCGAACACTCTACCAAAACAGTTTGCTTTTATTCCGTTCGCAAATGCGAGAAATTTGACGAAACGACGAAACTGATGGCGATCGGTGACCTTTTTTTGCTGGAGTCTAATGGGAGTGCACTACAGTTAGGAAATGGCAAGCGTCTGTGATGCCACCTGCCGCCCAATACTCCCTGGGCTGTGTTTATGAAGAGTGCACATGCGGGTCAACTAGGAGCGATTTGAGGAATCCCTCTTCGTGGGATAATTTCAGCATGAGGCTTAACCGGTCATTTATTTAGCGCTTAATTTCTACTTACCTGCGGCCTCCTTCGTTGTCACTTTGAGCTGGATAGAATAAAGGGGAAAAGGCGAACACTCTACCAAAACAGTTTGCTTTTATTCCGTTCGCAAATGCGTGAAATTTGACGAAACGACGAAACTGATGGCGATCGGTGACCTTTTTTTGCTGGAGTCTAATGGGAGTGCACTACAGTTAGGAAATGGCAAGCGTCTGTGATGCCACCTGCCGCCCAATACTCCCTGGGCTGTGTTTATGAAGAGTGCACATGCGGCTCAACTAGGAGCGATTTGAGGAATCCCTCTTCGTGGGCAATAATTTCAGCATGAGGCTTAACCGGTCATTTATTTAGCGCTTAATTTCTGCTTACCTGCGGCCTCCTTCGTTGTCACTTTGAGCTGGATAGAATAAAGGGGAAAAGGCGAACACTCTACCAAAACAGTTTGCTTTTATTCCGTTCGCAAATGCGTGAAATTTGACGAAACGACGAAACTGATGGCGATCGGTGACCTTTTTTTGCTGGAGTCTAATGGGAGTGCACTACAGTTAGGAAATGGCAAGCGTCTGTGATGCCACCTGCCGCCCAATACTCCCTGGGCTGTGTTTATGAAGAGTGCACATGCGGGTCAACTAGGAGCGATTTGAGGAATCCCTCTTCGTGGGATAATTTCAGCATGAGGCTTAACCGGTCATTTATTTAGCGCTTAATTTCTACTTACCTGCGGCCTCCTTCGTTGTCACTTTGAGCTGGATAGAATAAAGGGGAAAAGGCGAACACTCTACCAAAACAGTTTGCTTTTATTCCGTTCGCAAATGCGTGAAATTTGACGAAACTGATGGCGATCGGTGACCTTTTTTTGCTGGAGTCTAATGGGAGTGCACTACAGTTAGGAAATGGCAAGCGTCTGTGATGCCACCTGCCGCCCAATACTCCCTGGGCTGTGTTTATGAAGAGTGCACATGCGGGTCAACTAGGAGCGATTTGAGGAATCCCTCTTCGTGGGATAATTTCAGCATGAGGCTTAACCGGTCATTTATTTAGCGCTTAATTTCTACTTACCTGCGGCCTCCTTCGTTGTCACTTTGAGCTGGATAGAATAAAGGGGAAAAGGCGAACACTCTACCAAAACAGTTTGCTTTTATTCCGTTCGCAAATGCGTGAAATTTGACGAAACGACGAAACTGATGGCGATCGGTGACCTTTTTTTGCTGGAGTCTAATGGGAGTGCACTACAGTTGGGAAATGGCAAGCGTCTGTGATGCCACCTGCCGCCCAAAACTCTCTGGGCTGTGTTTATGAAGAGTGCACATGCGGCTCAACCAGGAGCGATTGCAGGAATCCCTCTTCGGGTGCAAGAATCACGGCATTAGGCTTAACGGCCTTTTTCTTTAGCGCTTAATTTCTACTTACATCCTGCATTCTTCGTTGTCACTATGAGCTGGATAAAATGAAAGAGAATTCACGAATGCTCTGCCAAAAAAGTTTGCTGTTATTCCGCTCGCATGTGTGAGAAAGTAGACGATACGACGAAACTGCTGGCCAAAGGTGACTTTTCTTGCTGGAGTCTAATGGGAGCGCCCTACCTTTAGGGAACGGCAAGCGTCTGTGATGCCACCTTCCGCGTAGTACTCGTTGGGCTGAGTTAATGACGAGTGCTCATGTGGCTGAGCGAGGAGCGATTTTAGGAATCCCTCTTCGAGTGCAAGAATCACGGCATTAGGCCTAACGGGCTTTTTCTTTAGCGCTTAATTTCTACTTACCTGCGGTCTCCTTCGTTGTCACTATGAGCTGGATAGAATGAAGGGAAATTGGCGGACGCTCTGCCAAAAAAGTTTGCTTTTATTCCGTTCGCGAATGCGTGAAATTTGTGGAAACGATGAAACTGCTGGCGATCAGACTTTTTTGCTGGAGCTCCAGCTCCAGTGCTCTGGCCAGCGCTGGGAGCCGGTCTTTGATGTTCATCCACGTAGGGAGTTTGGCACCTTCGAACTCAATCTGCTTCTTCAAGGTCCCGAAGTTGCCGTCGAATGACTCGGCTGTGGTCGGCAAGATGGAAAGCACCTCTGAAAGAGCTGGAAGCCAGAGGCGCTTAAATGGGAACACGGTGTCCTAATGACACGTCTTCTGGAGCAGCACTGCATCGGGCTGCTTGGATTCGGACGTGAGCATGAAGTCGAGTTTAAGAAAATCGACTACCAGCAGTGCCAGAGGATACAGGGTTCTCACCAGTGGCGTCTTGTGTAGCAGGACGGACTTGAGGTAGTTGCATGTATCTTTGAAGTTTCTCGCGAGGACATTCGTGTCAGTGGGCAGTTTTACTTTGTCCTGTAAATTCGTCCCTTTAATCCACTTGTCGGGCGGGAACTCGGGGCAGTCAGCTGCTGATGTCGGTGCCAGAGGGAGCCCCAACGCTTGTGTGTGGTTGGGTCCAGTGCTGTCATCGAGAGCCTGGCACGGTGCGATGACGGAGTCATCGTTTCCGATGGCTTTAAGGACGGCGGCGAGGTAACTGTTGCCTTTGTTGTCTTTGCCCGGTTTTGGCAATCGTTGTTTGAAGGAACCCCATCTGTCTATTGCTAGGTGAGTCTTACTCTCTGTGGTTCCGGTAGTTATTCTGATGAGAGCGTGTAACCGGTAGATAAAGGACAACTGAAGCAGTTTGGAAAATGAGTCGTCGGAGGACATGTTGAGCTGTGACTGTAGGTTTGTGCCCGGCACCTGTGGAGAAACGTTTTGATTTCAATAGTCTGAGGGTAGATGGTTTGCAAGATGGATTTTACAGCGAAAGCTGTTATAACTTTCGGCTGTCGAATTCTACTGTGGAATGTACAGCGTCAGCCGTAAGCCTCGAGAACTTTGTGAATTTACCATAATTAATGGGATTTAAGTTAACTAAATTTCCACCCGCAGGTGGAAAAGTGGCGAGGGAATTCTCCATGTTTACGGCAGAGAAGGAAGAGGGTAATTGGGCGAAGGAGGAAAGAGAGGGCAGGAGGCGACGGTTGGCCAGATGAGATTTCGCTGACTCGCATAAGCAAGCCGAGATTTTCTCATGGCTGACGATGCAGATAACACGGCCGAATGCAGGGCTATAAATGGCTGAACGAAAGCTATAAAACAGCTTTCGCTGAGTAATGAGCTAAGCAGGCAAGCTTAGCTAAACAAACTTTTACTCAGCTTGAAAACATAGCAACACTGCTGACCCCTAAAGTATCGAGCAGAGGAGGATAAAGGCAAAAAAAAATTCGAGCCTAAGCTTTCGCTTCAGCGAAAGCTGTTATAGCTTTGGATTAGCCCTGCATTTGACTTTGGAATCTCCATCGTCAGCCGTAAGAGAAAGGCTCCATGCTAATGAGAATCAGCGAAATCTGATCTAGACACTCGCCGTCTTACGCCCTATTTCTCGTCCCTCTCCCTCCTTTTCCCTCAGCATGGAGAAGAGAATTCCTGCCACCTGCCTCGGTTGGTGGGTGGCGAATTAAAAAGATGAGTTAAATTCAATCGAACTAAATCAACCTATATTCAGTTCAGTTGATTACGTTAACTTGCCTAAGTAATTGAAGCCTTACGGCCGTTGCTGTAGTTCCTACTGAGGAAATAGCGCTAACAGACGAAACGCGCTTCGTCTGTGTCCGCGTCGTCCTGTACCACTTCGCGCAATTTCCTCAGTATGAGACACTGTTCTGATCGGAGGCCCCGACAGCGGGAACAGACGAGCCCGGCAGGCGCCATCGAACTATGTTTGACCAAAGGTGCTGTCGTCCTGAGAAGAGGATTTGGAACGGCTCCTGGCGACGGTGAGCTGTGACGAAAGGCCTCTCATCCCTTCGTCCGGAGTATGGAATGCGGCATTTTTCCCGAACTGCGCCCTCACGTGGACCGGCAGAAAGACCCGAACAAAGGCGCCGGACCCGCCTCGCTCGCTTGCACGTGCGGCCAGACAAAGCGGGGGCGGACACGGCTGATTCATCTTACCCTCTGGAATGCCCGGGGCCTGACGTCAGGACGCATCTTTCCACGGAGGAGATCACCGCCTACAAAGCCAACGACCTTATGCACATGGTCAACCCGTCGGAAACCACATTCCAGGACGCCTCTTTCCCACGGAGGGGATCACCGCCTGCTAAGCCAACGACCTTATGCACCTGGTCAACCGGTCGGAAACAGCATTCCAGGACCTCAAGGCGCCAGGATTCCTTATCGCCTGTGCACGTGTTGGTGGGGGCGGAGCGGTCACGGGGTTAGGGAAGAGACTATGAAGAGTGTGTCTGCCCATTGGACGCTTGATCAGCCACCGGTTTCTCTAGCTAGGTGCCTAGGGAATATCCACTGTATTTAAGCCGCGATTTGGCTGGTTTCACGGCACTTCATCTCTGACTTTTGGTCTCCCTGCTTCTCTTGTAAATATGTAAATAAACCTTCAAGTTTACCAACCCTCCTGAAGGCTTCCCTCCGTCGTCTGCAGAGTTCATCGTCATGCGGTGAAGACCTCGGTCCCGATACTCAAGCATATCAGACACCAACTAGCCCCGCTCTTGCCTTGCTGTAGTTCTGCGGTCCATGTGGAGGGTAACAAGAATGGTTAAACCTAAAGTGAAAACAACGCAGCGAGCAATGGAACGGAAATTGATAGGTGTAATGGTAAGGGACCGGAAGCGGGCAGAGTGGGTGAGAGAATAAACGGGGGTTAATGACATCCCAGTCGAAATCGAGAGGATGAAATTGCTTTGGGCAGGGCATGTAATGCGAAGTCAAGATAACCGCTGGTTCTTAAGGGTAACGGAGTGGATTCCAAGATAAAGCATAGCAGGGGGCGGCAGAAGGTTAATTGGAGAGACATGGGAGAGGCCTTTGCCCTGCAGTGGGTGTGGTCAGGCTTCATAGGAAAACAAAAATACATGACTGATGATGATGAAAAGGTGCCTCCGCTCTGCCTTGGTACAGGGAACAGGGTAGGGGAGCGTTGGGATACGGCGCTTTGCAGCGGCGTGTTGTTTCTCTGTTTTAATTGTGCTTCGCATGTATAATTGTGGCGAAAGTGTGGTCTAAAGTTTTAGTACAAGAGCGCTCATACGCCCAGAAACATTCCCTTGATTTTTAATCATTAAAGTTTACCTCTACCTATCACCAACACCGACCAGACATCTTGTAACTTATTGGATCGTTCTTACGCCGTTGAATAGCAACAGCAACGCCATGTTAAGTTCAAATTTCTAGAAAATCATAACACATAGCTGCCTCCAAATTTGGCCCACCTGCCCCCCAAATTTGACCTTGGCCGATTTGCGCCTAAATGCATGCCCATCCATTATTGACCACGTCCAACACAATGGTGACCTCGAAATTTTAGCCATCATCATTTCCCGCATTGGCCCAGCCCACCCCCAAAATTTGACCTTGGGCGATTTGCACAAAACTTGATGTCAATCATTTTTGACCTTGCCCGACACTATGGCGGCCTCCAAATTTGTCCCGGACCACCCCTGATATTTGACTGACTGATTTGCACCAAACTCGATGGCTAGCCATACTGACCGTACCCAACACGTTCGTGACCTCAAAATTTGGCACCTCCTATATTTGATCATTGCAGATTTGCACCTAAATCGATGTTCAGCCACAATTGTTTATACCCGAAACGATGGGGACCTTCAAATTTAGCGCAGGTCATTTCCAAAAAGTTGGCTCTGGCTACCCCCGAGCTTTGCTTAGACGATTTGGACCAAAATCGATGTCTTACTATAATTGAGCCCATCCGACACGTTGGCGACCACCGAGTTTGGTCCGGGCCATTGAAAAGCTTTCACCTTGGTGATTTGGGAAGTAACGCTTTCGCACTTATAATAGGTTTAACCAAGATAAGAGTGACATTTTTTTCATTCTATTTTAAGGTGAAACCCTTGCCTTCCACATTCCGAAAAAAGCGGCGGCGTCTGTGGTACGTTTATGGTGCAAAAAAGAGGATTACATCTTTGGCAGTGCCTGCATAACAAGGAAAATTGGACTGTGGTTGATTATGGCATACTGCTGTGGAATAAGGGTAGATTCTGGTGGGCTGCGGTGGATTAAGAGTGGATTACATTGACTTAGGTTAGATTGTGGTAGGTTTTCGTAGATAGGGTGTGGGTTACACCGATATTAGTTTCAATAGGGTAAATTAATTTGGATTACAGTGGAGTTAGAGTGGTTTGCATTGGATGATCAGTTTGCAGCGGGGTGGATTAAGTTGTTTTATTGTATAGGGTGGCTGATTTAGAGAAGATAACAATAGATTAGGTCGTAATACACCCTTAATCCTTCGCAATCAACCAGAATCTAGCCTTATTTCACAGCCACACGCCATAATACAGCCTAATCCAACTTTCCTAATCCGGTAGACACTGCCGATAACGTCATACTTTTTTGTAACATGTCCATACGTACCATAGACGCCATCACCTTTTCTCCTAAAGTGGCAAGTAAGGCATTAGCTTTGAAACGGAACGAAAAAATGTCAGGGTTTTACGAGGCCTATTGTACTTCGAAAGCATTCACAAACCGCCAAACTCAAATTTTGGCAATGGCCCGGGCCAAGTTTGAAGGTTTCCATTTCGTCGTGCACGCTCAGTTATGGTTGGACAAGGAATTTGGTCGAAATCGGCAAGGACTATTTTCGGGGGTGGCCCGGGCGAAATTGGGACGTCGCCATCGTGTCGCGCACATTGAATAATGGTTGGAAATGGATTTTTCGTCCAAGTAAGAAAAGGGCGTATTGCGGGGGTGGACCGGGCCAAATTTTAGGAAATGACCCGGGCCAAAAGTTGAAGCCGCCATCGTGTTGGGAATGGTGAAATATGATTGGACATCAATTTGGTGCAAATCTGCCAAGATCAATTTTAGGAGGTGGGATGCACCAGGCCAAATTTTGAAATGACCGAGCTTGAAAAAAATTTGGAAGTCACCAGTGTTGGGCACTCGATTATGGCTAGACATCGATTTTAATTTAAATCTGCCAAGGTCAAATTTCCGGGGTGGGTGGGCGAAGTTTTGGGGGCGACCGGGCCAAATTAGTGAGGTTATTTAAACATTTACCTTAACATGGCGTTGCTTTTGCTAGGCGACGGCACAAGAGCGTTTTTTTATGTTTTATGGTTTTATGTGGGCTTTAACGTCCTAAAGCGACTCAGGCTATGAGGGACGCCGTATAGTGAAGGGCTCCGAAAATTTAGACCACCTGGGGTTCTTTAACGTCGCACTGACATCGCACAGTACACGGGCCTCTAGAATTTCGCCTCCATCGAAACTGGACCCTCGCGGCCAGCACAAGAACGGTCCAAGTGACAAAACTCCTGGTCGGTGTTGGTGAGCCTATAACTGCTTTCGCACAAAACCGTTAAACACCACTTTCGCCACAATTACACACATGCGAGGCGCAATTAGAACAGAGAAACAAGACCTCGCCACTGCAAAGCGTCGTATCTAGACGCGGCAAGAGCACGGCGTGTGACGCGACGACCGTGCAACGACGTAGGGTGCCTCGATCAGACGGAGGTAGCAGCGCTGCGCTGCAGTCGCGCAGCCTCTCCGCGCAGAAAGCCGTGGGCAGTGTGTTTTTCAAAAGGGCTGCACACGAAGCCTGGCTGCTCGCGTAGCAGCCACTCACGCCAAACAGTCATTCCATCGTTGCCGATGCCAGTTCCATCATCGTGCTTCTTCCTCGTAGATGCTCGAAGGGTGAAGCTCCGCCGTCGGTGCCCATCGTGACAACACTCCGCGCGAGCCGCTTGGCTGTCCTTATAAAGTCCGACACATCTGGCGAGCAGCTCGGTCATGCGCAGTTGCGCTGCCTGCGCGCGCACCTAGACTGCAAGAGCGCGCGCCGTTTGAATGGCTAAAAAGGGCCGTACAGCCTCACTCTCACCTCCTCACAAAACGGAACACCTATCCTGGCATTAAAAAAAACGCAAGAAAAGTGGGGAGGAAAAGGGCACAAAAACAACAGTAAAGACAAGCCCCGCCCAGTTAAAGGTCAGGTTGGCCGTGGTAGTCTTCGCTGTTCCAGTACGAGCGTGCCACCCGCCTGGTGGACCATGTGCGCTTACGTGGTTGGTGAACGGCCGTGGTACGCTCCGAGGTCCGCCACGTTGACCGGCCCGGTTTCACGACCACCCTGCACATTGCGAAGCAGGTACGACGGCCAAGACACACGATTTTTCACCACGTAAGGGCCGCTCAATCGCGGAGTGAGGGAGGCTGAAAACCCTTTTGCCGCATCACTAAGTGGGTGCGTCGACGGAGAACCTCGTCGCCGACCGAGAACTCCAACGGTCGCCTCCTGCCCTGGTTGTACTGGTTGCAGGGTTCTAGGCAAACAAGGTACAGGTTCTCTCTGGCCTCCTTCAGGGTTCCGGTCACACAGATAGGAAGACCCTGGGCGTACATGAATAATTGCGAACTGGTAACTCAGAAACATGGGAGAATGCATGCTCGATATGAAACCGGAGCTCGCGATCGAGAAGGATAACTGCAGGCGTAAAACCAGTAGACCGGTTTACCGTTGTCCTTGTGGGAAATTCCATTTCCTCGATTCGCGCGTCCCAGTCCTTATGGCTCTCCTTTAACGCCACCAGCATCGTCTTAAGATTGTTGTTCACACGCTGTGATATTGGGTTCAGGATGGCAGGGGGAAGTCTTTTTGTGCTGTACGCCTAAAGCCTCACAGGCGTCGACGAATAACCTGCCCGTGAAACAATTAGCGTCGTCCGCATTAAGCTGCGCGGGAAAGCCAAGACGATCGTGAATGTATCTAGCAGCTTATCCCAGATTGCCTTCGAGTCCAGTTTACGCAGTGGATACGATTGTACCCATTTCGAGAATGGCCCGTCATCACTAATAAGTGCCCGTTTCCTTTAGGCGATTAAGTTAAGGACCTATTGCGTCGCATGCTGCGATTTCCCATGGGTATCTGCTCTCCACGGGTTACATGAAGCCCGGCGGTTTCCCTCCCCACGGCTTCGTAGTCTGACATTCAGCACAAGTTTTAACATACTCCAAGAAGTCCCTTCTCATCCGCAGCCACGTAACGATACGACACACCTTCTAAGTTTTCTTCACGTCGCTATGGCCCGCGAGGCATGTGTCGTGGAAGTACTGTAGAAAGGACTTACGGAATCTCATAGAAATGACTGCACGGAATGGGGACTCACCACTGTCCGTCTCGGCAGCAGGTATGTATCGCAAGAGCAGGCCGTCCTCAGCTTCTATGTAACAGTCGTGGTTTCCGTTAGGCGTGCCGCTTACGGCAGGTTTGGCACTGTTCGGGCTTTGGTGTATCAGGTTACACTAGTCGTCACTGTGCTGAGCGTCGAGCAGCTCTTGACGAGACGCCAGTGTGCTCCAGGCATCCGCGGGTGCCGTCACAGTCAGGACCTAGGATTTCAGCTCGCCATCACCAGGAAGGTGCTGGGGAGAGGGCGTCGGATACTTTGTTGAAAGCGCCTTCGTGTATTCCACCCTGTAATTGTATTCTTGAAGAGGGAGAGCCCAGTGGGCTAAACGTCCTGAGGAGTTTTGCAACCTTGAGAGCAATGATAACGCATGATGGTAGGTGAATTCAGCCCCATCTAACTACATGGTAAATTTCTTTAGTGCATATACATTCGCTAGGCACTCTTTATCTGTCACACTATATAGTTGCTCCCAGGTCCCGTAAGAGCATTACTAGCAAACGCTAATAGGCAAAGCTCTCCTTGATGCCCTTGGAGCAAAACCGCCCCGATGCCGTACTCACTTGCATCAGAGTTTGCACCTTGAGTGGGTGGTTGAGGTTGGGGAGCCGCAGGCGTGCAGTATCCTCGATGGATGCGGACAATGCTCGAAATGATCCCTGCTCCGCCTCTGTCAGTGACCAACGGGCAGCTTTCCGGAGGAGCTGACGAAAGGGGACGCGCTAGATCGGCGTAGTTTGAGATGAAGTGGCAGTAGAATCCCTCCATGCCCAACAACCGCTGGACACTCTTGGTGTTCACTGGTGGGGGGAGCTACAGCATGGCTCGGAGTCTCTCTTCGTCTGGGCGAGTTGTGCCCTGCTACACAAGGAAACCAATGAGGTTGATCTTGCTTGTCACCAACTGGACCTTGCCGGGGTTAATGGCTTTGCCTGCGTTCGGAATTCGTTGTAGTACATTGGTTAGATGAACGAGATGCTCTTCCAGGCTTTACGAGAACACTAATAGGTCATCCATGTAGGCCATAGCATAGTTAAATTTGGCGTTTCCGAACACAATATTCATTACTCGCTGAAAGGTCGTAAGTGAACTGCACGAACCGATGGGCAATGTGCAAATTCGAACAGTCCGCGATGGAAAGTGATTGTAGTTTTCTCAATGTCACAGAGGTCAATCGGGATTAGCAGAAAACCCCTGCTACAGCCGAGGGTAGTGAAAACTTTGCCAACCCAAGTGAATACATGACAGAATCGGCTGACGAAATGGCGTACGTGTCTCGCGTTGTCACAGTGTTAAGCCGTCGATAATCGACACACATTTATGCTTTGCTGTCTTTGTTTAACACCCAGGGGATTTTTGAGGGTCTTACCGCACCGGTGGCCCCCATTTCGTCGAAAGCACCATCCAGAAGAGCTCGATTGTGTGCGCTCAAGGGCATCGGGTTGTTTCTGATCGGACGGGCACAGCCGGTGTCGACCCTGCACGTTGGCTTTCCCAGGAGCCTCCGTGAACATTGTGGCAAAGGGTTTGAGTGCTGTCTCAATTCTGCATCTTTCCGCTGGTGAGCCCCTGAAGGACTTCAAAACAGTGAGAATGACCACGTTCTGTGGCATTGACACCGAAGGACTGTTTGTGGCAAGCAACTGTGACTGCTGCTCATGGAGCTTCATCGTGAATATAAAGGCTTATGCACTGGTACCGTATACCGGTAGGTGCCCTTATTGAGACACATCAAGATTCCTGCCTTGGCTCGTGGGTGAGCATCGTGGGTGAGCAGCACAACAAAGCGGAACAAAGGCAACACAAGCGCTGACTAGCAACACGACAAATTTGAACAGTCCCCGATGGGCTCCTGGGACAAAGTTTCGTTGCAAAAAATGCAAATCTGAACAGTTGTACAAGAAGACAGCAGTGCTGTTCAATCATAAAAACAAGGTGATGTGCGAAATCGTGGAAGCGTATCACATCCATAATCTTGGGAAAAAATACACCAGCAAAAAGCTATCCTGTGACATTAAATGACAAGGAAATTTAATATCTTGACTTGCACGTGGCATAGGTTGTTTACCCTTTTGTCGGTTTCTCTGTTTTTATATTTGATTGTTGGCGTTCAATATATATTACCACTTTTCATTCTTCAATAACCTCAGTTGCTACTCAGCGCTTGCCTTGCTTTTGTCCCGCCTTTGTTGCGCTGTTCACCCAGGATGCATGCTTACCAACTCGCCCAAATCTCAGCTTTACTCATTGCCTTGGCTATGAAATTGTGGCCCAATATGACTGGACAGGACCGACCGGGAAGATGTAGGAACCGCTATCTAATCTTTCGCCCTCTGATAGTAACCGTTAAACGGGCTGCTGACGTTGCGGGCGCTACTTGAGCCGACGCCATAGGGAGGTTAGCGTTTACACTGCACAAATTTAGACGTTTTGTGTCGCAAGCGTCTTTGACGCAGTCGCCAAAAGCTGAAACCGCAGAGCCTGTATCCAGAAGAGCGGGCACTTCCATTCAGGCCATTTTGCCAGCGACCGGCGGCGCGTTATCGGGACGAGTTTTAAAAAAGCGAGAAGTTGACTGCACAACCCTCACCGATCGTTCTCCTTGGGGACGTGATTCAAGCACAGTGGGCGGTGGCGATAAAACAGCCGTCGACAAAGGGGCGATTTCACTCGAACGGGAAATCCCCGTGTCAACATCGCCAACTACGAAGGACAAGATCAAGAAGGACACGGGACCAGCGCTGACTCTCAACTAAGTTTTGAATAGCAACACCTGGAGCTTAAAAGGAAAAACATAAAGAGCATCACATGTCACACTAAAAGCGATAAATCAGCAGACAGAGAGCCACGCGACGCTCAGGACGCATTCACAGGATGCTGAGAACGCATTCTCGGAGCAGGTTTCCGTGCTAATGGCAGCTGGGTTCCCCCTCGCCCATCTCGCCCGCCTGTCAGTGTTTAAACTTGCTCGAGGGAAAGGAACACACACTCACATGATGCTGACATACCTTACCGCCACAGTATTTCGCAACGTCTCAAGAAAGTCGCGGCGAAGTATTATGTTGCTGTTGTCTTCACAGCTATGTGCAAGATAGGAGGCCTTTGCGCCGCCGTTAAAAGGAGGCTTGATAAAACTATGGGTAATCATCCACAATGCACAGTATCACATAAAAAAGGTCCCCCACTTGCAAAAGTAATGGCCTTTATTGCGTTTATTGCCCTGTGGCTGAAAACACTACGGGCAGACAGGCAGATGTCTGAATTTGCGCCTGAGTGGTTTCACTCTACAGGGGGGAAGGCGAATCGTAATCTGGCACTGCACGTTCAATCTCGTGTATGCAAATCGGAGGACGACCTGCCTGATTTCCGCGACACATCAGTGGTTTATGGAAGTGATAAATCTGTCGGGAGGTAGTTGAGGCTTACTACATCCGTAAGGCTCACGACACGTGTGCGGCTAAGACGTCAGTGAACCTTCCCAGCAAGGAATTTGCTTTTTAGATGCTAGTGACTTTCGTTTGCTTTTCGCCCTTTCAGTGCTTTGCGGGTCTTCCTTTGCGGCTTTCTTTCAATACAATTTTAGATGTTAGACCAACCTCGTCTTGTGCTCATCCCTTGGTTTGGTTTATGGGGGTTTAATGTCCCAAAGCGACTCAGGCTATGAGAGACGCCGTAGTGAAGGGCTCCGGAAAGTTCGACCACCTGGGGTTCTTTAACGTGCACTGACATCGCACAGTACACGGGCCTCTAGAATTTCGCCTCCATCGAAATTCGACCGCCGCACACGGGATCGAACCCGCGTCTTTCGGGCTAGCTGCCGAGCGCCGTATCAACTCAGCCACCACGACGGCTGCTCATCCCTTCTGTGTTGTCTTCTGGCTGAGTTAACTGACAGGTGACCATTAACAAGCAGTGCATTTCTGAGCGTGGATTACTCCAGAATAGACGGTTCATTGAGAGGTGACACAGTAAAGACTGCGACACAGTGTACGAGGCACTACACAAGACAGACTACGGAAGACAGACTACGGAAGACAGACTACGGAAGAAAGATTGCGGAAGAAGATTACGGAAGAAGACTACGGAAGAAGATTACGGAAGACAGACGACAGAAGACATACGACAGAAGCCAGAAGACAGACGACAGAAGACAGACGACAGAGGACAGACGACAGAAGACAGACGACAGAAGACAGACGACAGAAGACAGACGGCAGAAGGCAGACGATAGAAGACAGACAACAGAAGACAGACAACAGAAGACAGACCACAGAAGACAGACCACAGAATGTCTCAAAGCGACTCAGGCTATGAGAGACGCCGTAGTGAAGGGCTCCGGAAATTTCGACCACCTGGGGTTCTTTAACGTGCACTGACATCGCACAGTACACGGGCCTCTAGAATTTCGCCTCCATCGAAATTCGACCGCCGCACACGGGATCGAACTCGCGTCTTTCGGGCTAGCTGCCGAGCGCCGTATCAACTCAGCCACCGCGACGGCTGCTCATCCCTTCTGTGTTGTCTTCTGGCTGAGTTAACTGACAGGTGACCATTAACAAGCAGTGCATTTCTCAGCGTGGATTACTCCAGAATAGACGGTTCATTGAGAGGTGACACGGTAAAGACTGCGACACAGTGTACGAGGCACTACACAATACAGACTACAGAAGAAAGACTACGGAAGACTACGGAAGACAGAAGACAAAAGACAGACGACAGAAGACAGACGACAGAAGACATACGACAGAAGACAGACGACAGAAGACAGACGACAGAAGACAGACGACAGAAGAGCAGACGACAGAAGACAGACACAGAAGACAGACGACAGAAGCAGACGATAGAAGACAGACTACAGAAGACAAAGTCTGTCTGACTACAGAAGACAGACTAAGACTAAGTCTGTCTTCTGTAGTGTGTAGCCAGATACCGAGCGGCTGCTTTCTACAACGTGGTGGAAAGTGTTATGTCGCGTTGCCTGGTTTCGGCTAGCTGAACGACACACCTCCCTTTCAAACTTTGTTTATGAAAGCGGCCGCTTTCATAAACAAAGTAGGCTTCGAAAGTAGGATTCCAGGCTATTGGACACGCACTGCCGTGTTCACGCTCATAAATTTCATGACTGTACTAATGCTGTTGGTTTTAAGGGGGTTTAACGTCCCAAAGCGACTCAGGCTATGAGAGACGCCGTAGTGAAGGGCTCCGGAAAGTTCGACCACCTGGGGTTCTTTAACGTGCACTGACATCGCACAGTACACGGGCCTCTAGAATTTCGCCTCCATCGAAATTAGACCGCCGCGGCCGCGATCGAACCCGCGTCTTTCGGGCTGGCTGCCGAGCGCCGTAACCACTCAGCCACCATGGCGGCTGCTTACCCCTTCTGTGTTGTCTTCTGCCTGGTTTTAAGGTGAATCAGTACCAACTCGGCCAGTCGTCAGGCTTGTTCAGTATTACATTTTCTTTTTTTCAGCCGAGACTTTTCTTGGCTCATAAGCAATGCAGCTAGGAACTTGCAGCCAGGACAGAGCTCGACAGCGTGCATGTGCAAGCTTGAAAAAAGCATATAACAATAAATAAACTGCTCATTTTCCATTTCAATTTAGCTATGTGGTTTTGTGCATGAATCACTCCGGAAGGCACAAAGCTAGAGTTAACTGACAGGTGACCATTAACAAGCTGTGCATTTCTGAGCGTGCTTACTCCAGCATCGACTGTTCATTGAGAGGTGACACAGTAAAGACTGCGACATAGTGTACGAGGCACTACACAAGACAGACTACGGAGGACAGACTACGGAAGACAGACTACGGAAGACAGACTACGGAAGACAGACTACGGAAGACAGACTACAGAAGAGACTACCGAAGACAGACCACAGAAGACAGTCTACAGAAGACAGGCTACAGAAGACAGACCACAGAAGACGGACTACAGAAGACAGACCACAGAAGACGGACTACAGAAGAGACTACCGAAGACAGACCACAGACGACAGACCACAGACGACAGACCACAGAAGAGATTACAGAAGGAAGACCACAGAAGACAGACCACAGAAGACATACAACACAAGACAGACAACAGAAGACAGACAACAGAAGACAGACAACAGAAGACCGACCACCGAATGTCTCTAAGCGACTCAGGCTATGAGAGACGCTGTAGTGAAGGGCTCCGGAAATTTCGACCATCTGGGGTTCTTTAACGTGCACTGACATCACACAGTACACGGGCCTCTAGAATTTCGCCTCCATCGAAATTCGACCGCCGCACACGGGATCGAACCCGCGTCTTTCGGGCTAGCTGCCGAGCGCCGTATCAACTCAGCCACCGCGACGGCTGCTCATCCCTTCTGTGTTGTCTTCTGGTGACCACAGGTGACCGTCAGGTAACTGACAGGTGACCATTAACAAGCAGTGCATTTCTCAGCGTGGATTACTCCAGAATAGACGGTTCATTGAGAGGTGACACAGTAAAGACTGCGACACAGTGTACGAGGCACTACACAAGACAGACTACGGAAGACAGACTACGGAAGACAGACTACGGAAGACAGACTACGGAAGACAGACTACGGAAGACAGACTACGGAAGACAGACTACGGAAGACAGACTACAGACGGCAGGCTACAGAAGGCTACAGAGGACGGACTACAGAAGACGGACTACAGAAGAGACTACCGAAGACAGACCACAGAGGACAGACCACAGAAGGACAGACCACAGAAGACAGACCACAGAAGACAGACAATAGAAGACAGACAATAGAAGACAGACAATAGAAGACAGACAATAGAAGACAGATAACAGAAGACAGACAACAGAAGACAGACCACAGAATGTCTCTGAGCGACTCAGGCTATGAGAGACGCCGTAGTGAAGGGCTCCGGAAAGTTCGACCACCTGGGGTTCTTTAACGTGCACTGACATCGTACAGTACACGGGCCTCTAGAATTTCGCCTCCATCGAAATTCGACCGCCGCACACGGGATCGAACTCGCGTCTTTCGGGCTAGCTGCCGAGCGCCGTATCAACTCAGCCACCGCGACGGCTGCTCATCCCTTCTGTGTTGTCTTCTGGCTGAGTTAACTGACAGGTGACCATTAACAAGCAGTGCATTTCTCAGCGTGGATTACTCCAGAATAGACGGTTCATTGAGAGGTGACACAGTAAAGACTGCGACACAGTGTACGAGGCACTACACAAGACAGACTACAAAAGAAAGACTACGGAAGAAAGACTACGGAAGAAAGACTACGGAAGAAAGATTACGGAAGAAAGACTACGGATGACAGACGACAGAAGACATACGACAGAGGACAGACGACAGACTAAGTCTGTCTGACTACAGAAGACAGACTAAGACTGTCTGACTACAGAAGACAGACTCAGACTAAGTCTGTCTTCTGTAGTGTGTAGCCAGATACCCAGCGGCTGCTTTCGACAACGTGGTGGAAAGTGTTATGTCGCGTTGCCTGCTTTCGGCTAGCTGAACGACACACCTCCCTTTCAAACTTTGTTTATGAAAGCTGCCGCTTTCATAAACAAAGTAGGGTTCGAAAGTAGGATTCCAGGCTATTGGACACGCACTGCCGTGTTCACGCTCATAAATTTCATGACTGTACTAATGGTGTTGGTTTTAAGGGGGTTTAACGTCCCAAAGCGACTCAGGCTATGAGAGGCGCCGTAGTGAAGGGCTCCGGAAAGTTCGACCACCTGGGGTTCTTTAACGTGCACTGACATCGCACAGTACACGGGCCTCTAGAATTTCGCCTCCATCGAAATTAGACCGCCGCGGCCGGGATCGAACCCGCGTCTTTCGGGCTAGCTGCCGAGCGCCGTAACCACTCAGCCACCACGGCGGCTGCTTACCCCTTCTGTGTTGTCTTCTGGCTGGTTTTAAGGTGAATCAGTACCAACTCGGCCAGTCGTCAGGCTTGTTCAGTATTACATTTTCTTTTTTTCAGCCGAGACTTTTCTTGGCTCATAAGCAATGCAGCTAGGAACCTGCAGCCAGGACAGCGCTCGACAGCGTGCATGAGCAAGCTTGAAAAAAGCATATAACAATAAATAAACTGCTCATTTTTCATTTCAATTTTGCTATGTGGTTTTGAGCATGAATTACTCCGGAATGCACAAAGCTTGAGTTAACTGACAGGTGACCATTAACAAGCAGTGCAATTCTGAGCGTGGCTTACTCCAGAATAGACGGTTCATTGAGAGGTGACACAGTAAACACTGCGACACAGTGTACGAGGCACTACACAAGACAGACTAGAGCAGACAGACTACAGCAGACAGACTACAGCAGACAGACTATAGAAGACATACTATAGAAGACGTACCACAGAAGACGTACCACAGAAGACGTACCACAGAAGACGTACCACAGAAGACGTACCACAGAAGACGTACCACAGAAGACAGAGTACAAGGACAGACGATAGACTACAGGAGACAGAGTCTGTCTTCTGTAGTCTGTAGTCGGATACCCAGCGGCTGTTTTCGGCAACGTGATGGAAAGGGTTATGTCACTTTGCCTGCTTCCGGCAAGCTGAACGACACACCTCCCTTTCCACTTTGTTTATGAAAGCGGCCGCTTTCATAAACAAAGTAGCGGTTCGAAAGTAGGGTTCCAGGCTATTAGACACGCACATCCGTGTTCACGCTCATAAATTTTTTCACTGTACTAATGTTTTTCCTTTTAAACACCAGGTGTTGCTTTTAAAAATTTTGTTGATTGTCAGAGCTCGTTCCGTGTCCTTGTTCTTGACCGTCGTAGTTAACGCTTTACAAGTATGCATCCGTACCAACACGCCCAAATTAACGTACTGCTTACCCCGTGTCAGCTTTCCTGGAAGTTTGCCGCGGCCTTGCTCCCTGGCAGCAGGATGGTGTGAATACCAATATACTATGCCGCGTACCTTGTCTTTCGCTCCAGTAGACCCGAACTTGTCTCGTGTTTGGAGCTGTCCAGCAGTCTCCCTCGCTGGCGGCACACTTCCGGGTGGTGTACCCACGGGCAGTGCTGTCCTGGGCTTCAGCTGTGCCAGGATGCCAGTCGAGAGCTCTGGGGTCGGCTGCTGGTTGCCCCTTGTTACTGCTGCCGGCCCGCATCGGTTCCCGTTGAGGCGAGGCTGAGGGGTTGCACCCACGACTCCGCCAGAACGACGGGCGGACGGGTTGCAGGCCCAACCGCGTGGCAGTCCGCAGCTGCAGCAGGAGGCTTCCCCAATGCCGATGTCTGGCTCGGACAGTCGGTCGCATAGTGGTCATGGCCTCCGCAAAGGACGCAAACTGGAAGTCAGTCGGCATGACCAAGATTAGTCCGGCCTTTACCTGAAGTCAAGGCGGAGACTGCAGTACTGGGACACCTTGCCGTGTGTGAATGCGGATCCGAACCATGCACAAGACGGCTCGATAGAGGCATCTGCTCGGGGTGGTGGCTTGTGCTGGAGCTCCGCTAGGAATGACGCCTCGATGCGGGACGCTTCCATCAAGATATCGCCTAAGTCCTCGAACAGGTGGCGCAGGAGATGGCTCCGGTGTATGGCATGAGCCACCTTCTCAGTCTCAGGTACTCCGGGATCCGCTCGCTCGTGCAGCTCTTGAGAACTGTGCAGGAACTCAAGCATGCCTTCAGTTTAGCCTCACGTTCTGGTGCAAAGCTCGTCCTTTATACATATACCCGTGCGATGTAGTCAGGCGGCAAGAATTGTTTCCGGAAGCGCTCTACGAAATCTTGCTTTGTTATGAACGACGCTGTGTAGATCTCCAAGTTGCAGCAGAACCTACTAATGCGACTTGTAGTACGCAATGCTTAGGCGTTGTGGAAATACGGGGGAAACAAAGCCTTTCGCCCCGCCCGCACTCCCACTCCGCGGATGCAGCGTTCCCGCTCGCTAACCGCGGAGGGGTTCGTGCTCGAGGGACAAAGGGAAGGGACGACACAGCGTTAACACTCATATGCTATTTATTACACTTGCAATTAATACACAGAGTGGGCCAGCTAGCTACAAAACATCAACGAGGCATTCCTCGGAAATAGAAGGCTACGTAAGAAGGACTTCCGACTTACCGGCTGGGGCAGGGGCGCGACTTCGGAGGTATCGGCGGCGAACGTTTGTATGCGCCGATAATGGCGGCCGGGTTTTCCCGTGCGCGCTGCATTCTTGGGGCAAAGCCATTCCCTAGCATTTGCCGGGGAAGGCGACCAGAGCGCGCGTTTGCTGCGCTCGTTTCGTTGCCTGGAACCAGAAGTCCAGCGGCAAGGCACAACGGATCCCCGTGCGCCTGCCGCGGAAGGTGACGGGAGCGTGCGGCTCCAACCGCTCACGACGCTGGCCGGATCCCGAAGGGCCTCTCTCCGGTTCCGCAGAATTCCGCGTAACCTACGAGGTGGCGCTCACGTCGCCGTTCCCTTTCCCCCATGAGGGAGACTTCCCTCCTCGCCCAGCCGGGGGCTGTTCGTCCCGACGGCCGACGATGAAGATGGGCCGCATCGAAACGGAGGGGGGAAACAGGTTCTCCACATCCCTCCCTCCTTAAATGTCGGCCTACGGTTGAACCCGTCCATGGATGCCATCGACGAAGGGGCCACGAGCGTTGCGATGATGACTGCAAGACAGCTCGTACAGGCGGGGTGCCGGGGTCATCCGATGAGCAGCAAGGTCACCAAACACCCGTCCTTGTCCCGCGGCAGGCATCCAAAATTAGCGTGTCGGGAGGGTGTTGTTCGCGCCGACGCGCCTTTGTTGGAAGGTAGAGGGGCTGGCCCCCCTCTCGTAGCCGCTGCAAACTGCTCGCCGGAGACTCTGCAGCTCGATGACTCATGGCCGCAAGGCAGCAGGCAGAGACCCATACAATGGACAGCAGGCCGGGGCAGCTTCTCTTGAACTCTGCATATCGCTCCTAGGATCTCCAAAAGTTTGCATCAAAAACAATGGAGACCGCGTAAACTCACCATTTGGTAAAGTGCGGAGCAATGCAAGTGCCAAACAATCCTATCCGGCACCGCCCAAACGCTCGGTTCATTTGAACGTAGCTGGCTCACTTCGGACGAAGCACATTCGCGGTTCGCTTTCCGGCATGGTGATGTTAAGCTCACTTGAGCTGCGTTAGCGTCTCTGGTTCCGCGAAATTATAAATTCGCTTCGCAGCCCAAAAAATAAGTTCGTTCGAACAAAGTCAGCTTTCTGTAGTTGAGCGAGACCTCTCGGCTCTAGCGAGGTTAAATATACAACAAGCAAGCCCGTTTGCGCGTGCTTGTGCCACGGTACGACTGTGTCCTCCCAAAAGCGACAGGCAGCTCCCGAAGAGCCTTAGGCCTACTCGCTCTTACACTTCCGGGTGCCAACAAAGGGCCAAGGACAATAGCTAGAACACAACGCCACGAGGAGATACGTCTCTGCCAAGGTGACCCTAACGCGAACGGCGCCTACCGCTTCCCGCGGTGTCGCAGCGCCCCGGTGCTTTTCCTGTAATCACGACTGCAATCCAAAACAGCTGACTACGGCACCCGGCTCCCAGAGCCAAAGAGACAGAACAGAGAATATTTACAACTATGTACAAGAAAAATCGGGCCACCCTCCAGGCTTCCGCATTCACTCGCTTCTGGCTTGCTGTTCTCCGTGGACGTCTCGGTCTCGCTCTCCATGAGCGGACCTCGTAGGTTCACCTTCCACAGGTGTACCGATGAAGTGCTCATCAAAAGCTTAGCATGCACGGCAATCCTCCCATGCTGCTATTACGCTCATCTCGCTGTCAAGAAAGCATCTTCGCCTTGCTAGCAACTCCGAATTCGGTTCAGGCCTAACGCTGTTCCAAATCCGGGCGGGCATTCCACGAACCGAACTGACTGCCGTCCCTCGTCCCAAGAGCTTGCCACACGTTGGGACGCCATTGTGGAAATATGGGGGGAACAAAGCCTTTCGCCCCGCCCGCACTCCCACTCCGCGGATGCAGCGTTCCCGCTCGCTAACCGCGGAGGGGTTCGTGCTCGAGGGACAAAGGGAAGGGACGACACAGCGTTAACACTCATATGCTATTTATTACACTTGCAATTAATACACAGAGTGGGCCAGCTAGCTACAAAACATCAACGAGGCATTCCTCGGAAATAGAAGGCTACGTAAGAAGGACTTCCGACTTACCGGCTGGGGCAGGGGCGCGACTTCGGAGGTATCGGCGGCGAACGTTTGTATGCGCCGATAATGGCGGCCGGGTTTTCCCGTGCGCGCTGCATTCTTGGGGCAAAGCCATTCCCTAGCATTTGCCGGGGAAGGCGACCAGAGCGCGCGTTTGCTGCGCTCGCTTCGTTGCCTGGAACCAGAAGTCCAGCGGCAAGGCACAACGGATCCCCGTGCGCCTGCCGCGGAAGGTGACGGGAGCGTGCGGCTCCAACCGCTCACGACGCTGGCCGGATCCCGAAGGGCCTCTCTCCGGTTCCGCAGAATTCCGCGTAACCTACGAGGTGGCGCTCACGTCGCCGTTCCCTTTCCCCCATGAGGGAGACTTCCCTCCTCGCCCAGCCGGGGGCTGTTCGTCCCGACGGCCGACGATGAAGATGGGCCGCATCGAAACGGAGGGGGGAAACAGGTTCTCCACAGCGTGTACTACCGGCCCCATTAGTAGGTTCGTCCGCAACTTGTAGACGTACATAGAAAAGCAAGATTTCGCAGAGTACTTTCGGAAAAAATGCTTACCGCCTTACTACTTCATACGCATTGTCATTTCCATCTGATTGCCCAATCGGCAAAAAAAGCACGGACAGATTTCATGTCAGCGTACCCATCAAGCGTTGGCACTGGCAAATTTAGCAGCAGCTGATGATACATGAACAAGGTGTCCACACCGCGGCCAGGAGACGATGTTTGAGCCAAATGGCCATCATGATACTCATCCAGTGACAGTCTTCTGTCAACCAACATCTCTTGAGCCTTTGACTGAACCAGCTCAGACAACAGGATAAGTACTCGCCTTATAAGATTGGAGGCCTTCTTCCATGTTTCCCGCAAATGCACCTCCGCACATTCTGCCTTCAGGAACGCCTCTTATTTCGCTGCAGACTGGGAAGTAGCGCGAGGTGACATTGAAGTTTCCGACATAGATAAGCACGAAAGAAGAGAAGGCTAATACAATTCGCGAGACTGGAAAGGCGAACCCCACCTCGAGTAATTAACGTTGGGCGCCAAATGAAGGCCACGCCTTCCAGGGAACGGGCTCCGCGAGCCATGGTCTCCTCCGACGAGTGACAAACCCACAGTCAACACACAAGGTGCCGGCTTACTCTGGTTGAAAACAACGCTTCCAAACGGGCACTTGACAGAACATAGCGGAGGAGCCAGGCATGCGGTCCACGCTCTGGACAGCGCAAGGCTAAGGCTACTAAAAACAATCGCTACATCTGAGCGCGGCAGAAGAAAAATACAAAGAGTACAAAGGGCAGTTGAGACGAAGCCGCAACGAAAAACACTTGCAACAGTATGCGCAGTCTTTGTCAAAAGTCTACAGCTCAAGGGATCTGCTTCTCAGCCCTGCAGCACGACTGCTTTTGTATACTGGGGGCCCTAATCTTACCAAGGCGGGTGGAACTTAAGTCCTCAACCCTCTCAAACTTAGGACTGTCAAATGTGCTTAAGAGCCCCCACTAAACGGATTGGATCGAAGCAAACCCCTTGGCCTGTATATTTTTGACCAAGACTATACACGAAACCTGGCGGCTCGCATAGCAGCCAAACAGCTATTCCATATTTACCGACACCAGTTCAATCTTCGTGCGCTATCCTCGTAGATGCGCGCCGAGTGCAGCCCTGCCGTCCGTGTCCATCGTGTTGACCCGTGCTGGCCGTCGAATGCGTGACCGTGCTCCAGCAGCGCTCCTGCAGGACTCCCCGCGCGCGCTGTTTCGCTGCCCTTATCAAGTCTTAACCGCAGCGATCACGTGACGCATCTGAGGAACAACAGTTCGGTCATGCGCAGTTGCGCTGCCGGCGCGCACCTAGATGACTGGAAGAGAGCGCGCTCAGTTTAAATGGCTAAAAAGGGCTGTATAGAGCCCCACAAGCTTTATGTGATAGTGAAAGAAAAAACAGTATCTGTGTCTGCGAAGTCATACGCAAAGAGGACCCCGGGCCTCTGAAGAGGCCGCTATCGCATCACGTGCACGCCTGAGGCGGAGGTTAAGTGTCCCCTAAAGTTTTCTCGCTTCCATCGAAATGGTGCTGCCGCAGCTGGAATCAAATCCGCGACCTTGGGATCTGCAACCGAACAGCATATCCACTGGCGCATCACGCCGGATTCCCCCGAGCTCAAAAGAGATAAAAAATAAAAGAACTTAAATTTTTCTAACGCGACAAATTAATGCCAAGTGATGCGACATGCGATACGATCATGTGAGCAATGCTGAGACATTGTCATGCATGCGAGAGCCATAATGTCACGTGACGGTGACGACGCCCTGGACATCGGATGAGCAGACAGCAGTGATCACGAAATAGCTGAACAACTAGGTGGTTGAGATAACAACCAACATGCTCGGCCACCGTCGACGAACAGAATCACGTACGCTGCTCCCTGCAGCGCTCAGTTAAAGCTGACGAAGAACTTTCGAGATAAAGCACGAAAAGCAATCACAACTATCACGTAGGAGCAGTTCCGCGTGGCTGCGGTCATTCGAGATAAATCTGGTCGAGTCTTGCATCGCAAACGGCGATAAAGCCGCTTGCCGGCAGCTTGAAGGAATTAACAACGCCATCACGGCAATATGTCATCTGTTCGACGCGTCAGGAAAGACGGCAGCAGTGTTCGGTTGGTAATAACACCGAAACTGCGTGTTCACTTGACCGGCCAGTCTGAACCGTTGCCATATCACTAGAGCAGAAAAAAATTGCTGATGGTTTAGCTCCGGTTAAACCTAGTGTGTACGCGATAGCTTCATACACATGGTTACACGTGGTAAAACTCTTTATTCAGCATAAGGTGTTTCCTTGGTTATAGCTATAAAAACATTGGGGTGATCCGTGAAGTAGCTACTGCGCATGCGCGACGAGCGCAGCGAGGCTGCGGAGTAGGCGGCAGCGGCGACGGCGCAATTTTGACGTCACGCGCGGCGCACCTGTTGCTTGGCGCATGCGCATTAGCGGCTCCGGCTCGGCCCGGTGACCTCGGCTTTACATGGCGTAGTGAAGCTATCGCTTCAGAAGTGAAGGAAAGTACTTTGCGAATATCCGTTTTGGGCAACGAATTATCCTTCGCCGGCCTCTAGCAGTCGAACAGTTCTTTTCAAGCTTGACGAACAGTTCCCCTAAATGGTGCAGTGAAGGATGGAGGTCCAAGGAGCGAGCGATGGCCATGCATTTTTTTTTTCAACCTTCTGGCAAAAAAAAAAAAATTGAATGGCGGCAGAGCTGTTTACCCGAGTTCCTTGAGCTCATGAGAGGGAGAAAACTTTACCGCGACGAAGCACCAAGCGTCGAGTATATTCTGTGCCGGAGTCACCAAGCAATCCCCTTCGCATTGGTCCTGGCTCAACAATAACCGCCGATACCTTTTCCTTTTAGCGTAGAAAAGTGGCTGAACACGGAGGCTCCTTAAGGCTCGAGTGCGCCTACCACCATCTATGACCCGCCCTTGAATACTCCGAGCCTTTCTTGCAATGCGTATTATGCTTTTATGTATATTATCGGCGAAGAGATAGACTGTCAATTCTTTACTGTCGGCGATAAACGCAGAACATTCGCACTGAAAGTGTCTTATTGTGTTTTCACAGCCTCATGTGTCACAGGCATAGCTGTCAGCTATGAGAATGCGGTATGAGCCCAGCTTAGTGAAAGCAACGGGTTCCGGAAAATATGCAACCGAAAAAACGTCCCCAATTTCGAAGTACGAAAAAATTGTCCCCAAATGAGTGCCCCCAAACGCCCCGTAACACCAGTGAATTCAGCACCCCACACCATCAAATCGAAAAAAGGAGGCATAAAACTGGTCCACGGGGTTTTATACAGGGTGTTTCACCTAAGATTTTACACAATTTCTAAAAATTGACTTCTTGAGTTAGAGTTAGAAGGGCGCTTTCTTTGGCATAGCTGTGTCAGCGGTATAGTACGCCACAGTAAAGCTAAGCCGTGATAACCAGCAGTCTGGTTAACTAAAATTGAAAGTGAACTTTTTAACTGTTACTGTTAAACTCCTTAATTATTGAGAGGCGTGTAGCCTACAGTAAGTAATATCCATATCAGTTTTTAGAATGTCGAAAATGTGGTTACTCTCGGCTATAGTAGGCTATTCTATCGCTATCATCCGCCAATCGTGCAATAACCTTTGCTTTTTCTGCTTTCTTAAATCTGACTCATTGTTTTTTGTTTTTGTTTTTAATATCGAGGCACCTTGGATCTCAGTGTAGGCATCGTTTAGTGGTGGCTGCAACATTTGTGCAATGGAAAAAAGTGGACTCGGTCCAGCTTTCTAGGGAACACCGGCCCATCAGGATTTATGCCTCTAACAAGGCGAAATTCTGGTAACTTGCCATTTAAAAATAAAAAACTTGGGTACCTTCTTAACCACATTTTTAAAGAAAATGCGAAAGCAATTAGAAGTTGGCACACTCCTGAAAATTCCAACGGGCCCCAAAATTTTGGAAATAGGCCAACCCTAGAAAATACATTAAGGTTGATTAATGGAGATTGGTGAATATTAGCAGGTGGATTAATGTGACTTAGTTGGGAATGATATGTGGATTAGTTTGTATTAGTTTGCTGGGTTAGTATAATACCAGATGATAATCCAGTGGAAGGTTAGGTTTAGGGGGGTTTAACGTCCCAAAGCGACTCAGGCTATGAGAGACGCCGTAGTGAAGGGCTCCGGAAATTTCGACCACCTGGGGTTCTTTAACGTGCACTGCCATCGCGCCGCACACGGGCCTCTAGAATTTCGCCTCCATCGAAATTCGACCGCCGCGGCCGGGATCGAGCCCGCGTCTTTCGGGCCGGCAGCCGAGCGCCGTAGCCACTCAGCCACCGCGGCGGCCCCAGTGGAAGGTATTCGAACATTCTAGCCTCAGATTTTCAAATTTGGCGGTGCTGTTGACGTCACGAGCTTCTAGACCATCAGGGAATTTCGTGAACGAAAAGCCGGAAAAGCAAGACGGCAACCTAAATACTATCACACTGACGAACAAAACTGGCCTTTCTGGTTCCGTACGAAGCCGATATTCGTAATAAGGCTGCCATGACAAATGGCGGTTTATGTAGCAGGCATCATCCTTCGTAGTATTTGTGCACGATATTTGTATTTGCTTATTTTATAATCCTGCAGCCACTACGAGGGGCTTTAGCAGGCTGGTAAGAAGGCAGATGATAACACAAGACTGATAACTAAAGACTGAATTCAGGTTATAACCTATAATAAATTGCACATGTCCAACCAAAAATTTTAACTTTAACCCAACGTTTCGAAGCCGACTCGGAGTTGAGGGCTCGTTGTTCGATGTGTTCCATGGTTAAATTGGCCATGACGACAGAGATGGATGCTCCCATTGGGGCTCCTTTCTCTTGTCGGTAAAATTCCCCGTTTGACGAGAAGTATGTGTTTGATAGACACAACTCCAGGAGGCGGCACACATCATTTACACTCAGCGGGGTTCGTGCGCTGAGTGTGTCGTCGCGTTGTAGGGCGTCTCGGGTAGCGGTCACCGCAAGCTTCACGGGGATGTTTGTGAAAAGGGACACCACGTCGAAGGAGACAAGGCATTCGCAAGAGAACGCAATCCAGTAGCCGAACATTCCGAGGACTCCGACCATAGAATCAACTTCGAAGAAACCCGCATCCTCGGAACCGAAACAAATTACCACAAAAGGCTCCTTCTGGAATCCTGGCATATCCAAACCACCCCGAACAACATCAACCGCACAAAAGGAAACCTGCCCCCAGTATATGCCCAGGGACTTCGCTCTTCAACTCAACGAAAAACCCGCCATTCACCACCTCCCTGCAGTGCGCCAGCATGACTAACAGCCAAAACCACCCTCCCCCGCGCCTTTCGCGTCACAGCTGTCGTTCCTTTGACCCCCCCCCCCCCCCCCTTCCCTTCATACTTAAAAGACGCTAGCTACTGCCCTCAGTCACGCCTGATGAAGGAGCCGAGTCGGCTTGCAAACGTTGGGTTAAAGTTAAAATTTTTTGGTTGGAGATGTGCAGTTGATTATGTCTTCAAACCCAACCAGACAGGCAAATCTGTCAAAATGTTTATTTTTCAGGTTATAACCTGCATTTAGTCTTGAATTCAGGTCACAACTTAAACCTGAATTATAATACGATAGAAATTAGAACAATTATTGGGTACAAGTTGGCCGAAAAAAAAAAGAACTCTACGAAGCACAGGAAAAAAGTTCACAGTGTTGTAACAATTAAGAAAAGCAAATTAAGTAAACAGCTGCATCGAGCCCCATCTCAGAGAGAATTATTTCAGTCAACACATCCTCGCCGCTACAAAGCAGGCTGTGTATTTGCCAGCAGTCAGAACAAACCCTGGACGCCAAATGTTAGCATATCAGCTTCCATGGCTTTTTTTTAATTATTGATGCAAGCATTGATATGAATAGCATTAGGCATTCTAACCTTCTAAACTATCTTCTATGTGAAGCTTCCATTTTATCGTACTTCGCTGTTATGAGATTACAAGTCTGCTCGTTTGAAGCAACCGCTTTAGAAATGTGTTTTATTTTAATTATTTTTCATTTAACCTGCTGGACTCATGTATGTGTGTTATTTTTTGTGCGCATAATAAAATGTAGAACTGAAATTGTGTGGAGCGACACAAGCGTTGTCACATGTCACACTGCCCGCAGAGCAAGAGGTGGAAACTCCGCCAAGCAGTAGCCGGTTTTGTTCTAACCACCTTAACCATAATTTAACGAGGATTAAAATAAGGAAATATACAATTAACTCAATAAACAATTCTCTCTCTTTAAATATGGTAGAACAAGGTTGGCCTTGCAGAGGCAACGTTTTCGTTCAGCTGATTAAAGTGGGCCATTTTTGGAGGGAACACTGGGTACACGAAGCAGCTTTAATTAACCAAAATCAGATTTTAATTTATTACACCTTCGAAGGGTGGCGTGACCTAAAGAGAAGGATATGATTTCTAAGCCGTAAATCTCAAGGTACCCTTTAATTAGTTTAAATGAGTGCTTTTCTTCCCACAAACGGTTTGTTTGTAAAGAATACGAAGAACTGTGCTCTCAGACCTGTTTAGTGTGGGAACACCTAGTAGGTTGTTGACTAGGATAGCGCTCCACACTACGCCCCCCCCCCCCCCCCCCCCCCTAGCTGAGCGCCGTAGAATAGCACGTCTTAAACTTTTTCATATTTTTTTCCCTTCCTTGCCTTTTTGATAACCCTTACATAAAAAGAGCCCATCGCATCGCCCGCTTTCGCCATCAAAATACAGTGTGTCCTCCAAAAGCCCATACTGTGACCTTTCAGCGATCATTTTTCGTACGTACAGCACGAGACTGGAATGACCTGCCCACCGAAGTTGCCACTATCGTCAACCCACAAGCATTCAAGCGGCTCATCGAAAACCTCTCATCATAATCTATTACCATTTGTTTGCCATAACCACCCACTCCCTCATGTAATGTCTCGATTGAGACCTTTGAAGAAAGAAATGAATGAATCAATAACAGCAGGCTGTATTGTTTACCTGCGTTGCCTGCCCAGAAGTAGAACAAATACCATCGAATTGGAGCGTGCAGCGAAGGTGTACGAAGACAACTTCCGGGTTCCCACACTCCGTCGCGCCGTCCCCTACATGAATAAAAAAAAATTTCGCCTGTACCCTCGGCGGGACTCGAACCCGCAATCCCCGGTTTAGGAGACCGATGCCTTATCCATTGGGCCACGAGGGCTCGGACGGGAATCGCTCCTGGTTTGCGGTAGACAACGAGAGCGGAAAGACAGCTGCTTTCCTCCTTGCCATTTGTCTCGGAGAGCGTTCCCTTTCTCTCTTCCGCAACACTTTCACAGCGGGAAGAGAGGGAGAGAGAGTGAGGGGGAAACAGAGTGGGTTGCACTTGTTGAGCGAGCGCCAAGTTTTTATCTGGGGCAGTGAAAAAATAAAGAAAAAGGGAGCCTGGAACGCGGCAGAAGACGAGTGGGTTTGCCAGTCGTCCCTGCCGGCAGACGAGGTGTAAACGTGTCCAGCCGGTCGGGCGTATGCGACACCGTATCGCGAGCGCAGTAAAAAAAAATAACATAAACACGACGAAGATCTTTCAGCGATAAAGAGCATATAGGCACAGACAAGAGGGAGAGAGCGGATTTACTTGAAAGGCGGGAACTATTTGATTACAAAGTGCACTCACACGTCATTACTTTACAAATGATTTCAAAGTGCACGTCAAGAAAAACGCTGCCTTAAGAAAGACAGAAACTTATATTAAGTCATGATGCTTTACACATTATGCGAAAATAAGACCTGATGATTTGCACATTATGGGAAAAATATAAGGAGATAGTATACGTGCCACAGATATTCAGTGAACTTCGCGCAGAGTTTTGGGATTTCAAAACTAAACCTAAAATGATTAAAGCGATAATGAAAATGGTGCTCATCCTTGAAGATAAATCAATGATGGCCTCTTGCATGCTTATCACATTGTGGGAAAAATATAAGGAGATAGTATACGTGCCACAGATATTCAGAGAACTTCGCGAAGAGTTTTGCAATTTCAAAACTAAACCTAAAATGATTAAAGCGATAATGAAAATGGTGCCCATCCTTGAAGATAAATCAATGATGACCTCTTGCATGCTGTATCCTACTTTCTCTGCTTTTGCTTCAGGTTTCAGAGTTGTTTAGATATGGCTCATTTCAAGCCGTTATGATGTCTTCTGTTTATTTTTGTTCCCTTTTTTCTCGCGCTGTATTCCTATTTGCTCGATATGTATACATAATTTTTGCATAATACGCGCGTACTAGTGTGCCTAATGCCATTGTTTTGTGGATAACTTTTTGTACACATTCGGCGATTCACCGTACGGCCTGAAAAACCAACGAGCACGCTATGCTTAGGTTGGACAGGAAAAACTCGTGTACTAAACGATGGTGATTAAATTTTTATTTGATTTTATTTGGAGGATCTCTGGTTACTGGTTACTGCAATTAGCATTTGGGATTGTCCACTTTGGTTCATTCTTAAATGTACAGTCCGCGTCACTATTTTGTAGAGCTCTCGAGCGGGTCGCATCCATGCAGACGAAGGGATACCGAGCTGCATCTGCTAGGTTCTATAGACGCAGTGATTGGCCGGAAGTAGACCCGCATAAACCCACAAGCAATGCGGAAACGTGCACTTTATTTATTTATTTATTTATTTATTTATTTATTTATTTGTACACGCAAAGATGAAACGAAGCAATCATACACCATTAGGAGCAGGCTTATAACAATTCTAATGGTAATGAACGGATGTTACCTGCTAAAGAATTCCAAACTTCGGAACCGAAGAACCATGGCTTGCTGCATAATTTCAGTTTTTACTGACACTGACTGCTGCACACTGCTCGACCGCTGTACACAAGGGTGACGTAGACAGTACAATCAGCGCCAAATGAAAGGCAACTTAAATGCAAACAAGATGAATATTTCAGTTGAGGAAGGTCTGCTGACTTTCGCTTGAAAGGCGCATTAGAAGGCGTGCTGGCTTTTTAAAAACGCTAGCATACTTCCTCTCCCGTCGCTATTACTTTTGTATTTTTGTGTTTGCCTTTCAGTTGTCACTTCATCTGACGCTGGTATTGCGTTACTTCGCAGTATGGATGAGAATAAACACGGGAACACAAGCGATATGTACGATGCCCGAATGACAACTAATTGGTTCCTCGGAATGAGCGGAATTTAATATGCGGGAGCTCCCATCGGGCAACACAGAGATGAATAAAAACATTAGGAAAGCTTGAAAGTTAAAAATAAAGAACATCCGAAATCACGTGACCCGCCGCGGTGGCTCAGTGGTTAGGGCGCTCGGCTACTGATCCGGAGTTCCCGGGTTCGAACCCGACCGCGGCGGCTGCGTTTTTATGGAGGCAAAACGCTAAGGCGCCGTGTGCTGCACGTTAAAGACCCCCAGGTGGTAGAAATTATTCCGGAGCCCTCCACTACGGTACCTCTCACTTCCTTTCTTCTTTCACTCCCTCCTTTATCCCTTCCCTTACAGCGCGGTTCAGGTGTCCAACGATATATGAGACAGATACTGCGCCATTTCCTTTCCCCCAAAACCAATTATTATTATTATTATTATTATTATTATTATTATTATTATTATTATTATTATTATTATTATTATTATTATTAAATCACGTGTATGAAACTCATCGACTACTGGGAAATCAAAACGGAATTCGAAAAGCGGAAGCAGAATGAAAAGAACATCGGAATAGGCCATGCTTGGCTGCTACTAAGCTTGGGTTACTAAATGCGCAAGCATAGTTTAGTATTGCTAGACTGGTGTTGCAGCCCGTAGTCCTACAACACTGCCTTCATTAGGTCTGTAACTAATAAAAAAAATAATACCTTGCAGAGACACGTATGGTATCTCTACTATCTAAGCATTGACTGTGGCCAAGAAGGCCATGCTGCTTGCGTTCGCACTTATGTTACTAATGCCCCTTGTCAAACGGAGGTGCAATGTTTCAGCCCCAAAACCAAAGCGGTAACGTACAGAGTCGATCACACTTGTCTAGAGCGCTCGCGCGGAGTGCTGCGGTGCAAATGAAGTGAAATTCTTTCCCAACTGCTTTGCTAGCATTGAGGCGCTAATGCCTGTGCGGTTCACGTGTCTATTCGTCTGCTCTCCAGCGCAAGCATTATCATTTTGGCGGTAAAATTCAGCGCGAACGGACGAAGGACACAGAAAGGGGACAAAACAAGCGCTGTCTCGCAACTAAGTTTTATTAAGCAGGAACGCAAAAATATATACACACAGAAAAAAGACATAGGTGCGATAGGTACGTAGTACACAGATAGCGAAGAGGGCACTATCACTTCCAAAGTTCAATAACCCAAATGCACTGCGTCACAGATCAAAAAGGTGATACATCAAGAGGCATCTAAAAAACCTATCTCACTTTCAAATAACGCGACCGAGGGAGTGCTGACACAGACATCTTTTTTCTTTTCGATAAGATATGCCTCCATTATCTCACGAGTGCACTGGTACGATGCCGGTACAACAGGGTGGTTTCCTTGAAATCAGCTTTGCACACCTCTTTATTTTTCTTCGTGCACTCTGCATAGTGTTGAGCGATGCTTGAACGAACGGTGTCTGAAGAAAGGCTATCGTGTTCCATGAGCCAAACGTTCAAGCATCGCCCGGTTTGTCCAATATACACTTTTTTGCAAGAGAGCGGTATCTCGTACACAACGCCGCAAAGACAACCCAAAAACGGTGAGCGGTGACGCACTGTGCGCACGAACGGGCTGACGTTACGCCGCCTATCTAATCAACTTTTTGTCATGGCACAAAGGCGTTGCACTTTAAACGGCGCTGTGCTCACGACGTCCACTCCAAACCTCCTCCCAGCATTCCTAAGGTTGTGCGACATGCGATGCACATACGGAATTGCCACGGTTTCTTCTTTTTTTTTCCTTTGTTCTCCCTCCTCACCGTTCTTAGCGTTCCCGGAACGACCAGCCTTTACCGTGCAAAGGAGCTTCTCACACGCTCTTGAGATGACCGAGTCTGCAAACCCTGCGGCTGTAAGCCTTTGTACTTGAAAGAACACACCATCTGGGATGCTATGCACACAGGACTTGTCAAGTACGGAGCCTAAACACGAGAGAACGATACTAATCTTGACCAACTTGGAGTGCCCTGACGAAAAGTTCAGTACCGGCTTCTTGGACCTAGGTTTGTTCACCCAACTTGTTTTGTCCCCTTCCTGTGTCCTTCGTCCGTTCGCGCTGAATTTTACCGCCAAAATGAACTACATCCAACTTGCCCAACTCACCATTCTTCTGCAAGCATCAGTGAAAGTTAATATGTGCTTTAGAATTTCGCCTTATTTCCCCCGGACGGCGCCTCTCGAACTCTCTAGACAAGTGTGATCAACTCTGTACAATTCCTGACATGCTTCGCCTGTATTTTTTTTTCTTTTTAAGTTAACGTAAAGCCACCCCGAGTACCTGAAGGGATTCGACCCTTGCCACAAAATAAGCATATCCGCTATAATGAATAGAAACCATATTGAGCGGTTAATTTTTCTTTCTCTCACGTCTGATCAATATGGCCTCAATAAGGAGACAAATAAGTAGGATATTGAGAAAGCCCTTGCAAAGTCACTTTTCGGCGCAAAGTGCTAACTCAGATTCGTTTCAGTTAATCGCAACGGTTTCGTCGATGTGCCTTGTGTTTCATTCTTTACTTGTAACCTTTGTGCGACAGCAGAGCCGACATAACTCTGATTTATGCCTCTGTGCCAACAGGAGGCAGTGCATAAGACATTGACTGAAAGGAAGGATGACATATCGGTACGTTTGTAATATCGCCTTTCAATTATGTTTCGAGGGCGAGGTCAAGGTATATTACATAAATTTCATTTCTAGGGGAGTACTTCCCGCCTTATCAAAAACACACCATAGCCTACGTTACTGCTCCATTTTCAGACGATCCCAGATATAGAGAGCTCATTCAATAGATGAAATTGTGAAAGACAGGCACACAATATGTGTTACAGACTCATCACATTCATTAGAGTTTTGTACAAAGGTGCTATAAGCTTCGGTACATTGAACATTGGCCGAAGTTAAAGCCTAGTAGTTCGAAGCTGTGTGACGTTTATAATCGTGGGAAGTCGAGTGTATGACGGCTGAATTTGGCATGACTTAATTTGGTCTGCGTATTTCAATCGTGCAATGCTTGAGATTCATTAAATGCCGATTGGAATTTCATGAGACTGTGCTCTACATTTTTTATTTGCTTCGTCAATGAGCTTCAGCAAGGTTTGTTTCTTTGCATTTATTGATTTTTCCGCTCACTGCAAAAATTTCACACCATATCGCAAGCAGGCTCCTGCCTACTTGCGCATTTAATCTTCATGTCGGATCCTTGGACGGATAGGAGAATGATATTTCAGTCAGCAAGCTCCGCGGCCACCGGTGGGCCAAGAGGCTTGTGGCTAATTAAGTTTTTTGCTGTAATTAGTAAAATCTACCACAATTAGAGCTACTACTATGCTGCTTGCACCACTGCTGCCACTGCTACTACTAGCGGTACTACTAATACTTGAACTACCACCAATAGTGCCGCTGCTACTGCTACTAGATCAGGTTATGCAACTATTACTTGACGCGCCAACACTAATTCTACTACTCCCATCACCACTCTTAGGCTACCAGCCACCACTACCGCGTGACCATCACTACCGCTACAGAAAGCTATGCGCTTTCCGTTTTGTGAAGAGGCCATCGGGGACCGCTCTTTTCCAGAACACAGCCGAAGCAATAAACGAATCGAGTCACAAAGAGTGTCTAGACCGTGCCGTGTTGGACAGAAGCCAGCCGAACAAGCAGACGTGTTCCGCACCGGTCGGGCAAGGCGGAGGAACGGAGTGAAACGAACATGCTATACGAGCTTGCGCAAAAGGCGGGAGAGGGGGCGCTGCAACCGCAAGAGAGATTGCACCGTAAACGCTTCGTCCGGTCATCACCTTCGGGCGAGTGCAGTGATAACAGTGCTTGTTTTACGGGGGTGCGACAATTAGGAGAAGAGAGTAACTGTGATCTCCTGCCAACACTTCTCTTTCCTTCATTGCACCTTGGCTGTCGGTCAGTGCCAGGGCCGCCGATAACGCGTCGGGAACGCCGCTGGGACGCAAACACTCCGGGTCCCTTCGGGCTTGTATTGAGACTCGCTGGACTAACTGGTTTTGCATAACTTAAGGGGCAGCGCGCGGACAGCACGGGGCAAGAGTGAGCTCATACGCCACGAAGCGCTAACTTCAAACTATTTCTTTGGCGATAATTGTAACAATTGGTTAGGAGAAAAGGAAAGATGCAACAGCAATCTATAAGGTTGGATACCACGGGTCCAGGAAGGAAGAGAACTTTTGGAGTAGAGGCTGAAGAAAGAAAGAAAGAAAGAGAGAGAGAGAGAAGGAAAGAAAGAGAAAGAAGGAAAGAAAGAAAGAGGGAGGGAAACGAAGAAAGAAAGAAAGAGAAAGAAAGAAAGGAATAAGGAAGGGAAGAAAGAAAACAGGCGCTATACTCGAGAGCATTGAATTAGTTTCGGGCACCTAGTGTTCCTGCGTTGTCATCGGCGTTGTGAGCGAAAATTAGCGTAGAACCAATAAAGGTGGGCCACATAGGTCACGTGATTACATGGCGTCATCTCAACCTGCCCACCAGATTGTGAGAGAACTGAGCACCGTGACAGGTGGCAGTTAATGATTGGCCACAAGAGGTTGCTCGGGAAGAGGAGCCTTGGTAGCACAAGCCCCACCGGTGGCAGCACCTGCCATCGCAGAGGGCACTGGCGCATCGCTTAACCGCTGCACCAGGAGGGCTATGAGGACTTCCAGGGATCTATGAATGTAAATTCGACAATGACCAAATTCCGCATACACATGGGCACTAACCTATTAACGCTGTCGCGTCATACCCTTAAGTGTCCCCTGAAGCTTTTTTTTGTATTTAGCTTGAAAGGAGTTGACGGAAAGTGACGAAAAATGTCCGGCACTGTTGCACCCGCAGACAGGCTCGGACGCTAAACGGTTTACCGTTGCAGCTAACAACAGCGAGGATACACGGAAAAAAATTACATCTCATTGAAGTTCTGTCCAGCAACACTAGTTTAGCGTCTCGAAGAAAATTAAAACTAAAGTTTCTGTTGTTTTAGGTCCAATTAAAAATGTTTCCATCATCATCGTGTATGGGTTTTAATGCAGTCAATGCTCTTCTTTATTGGTAAATAGATTTCGTACATGCATGGGAAACATCAAGCAGATTGCAGCCCATTTCCTATCAGTGCTTAGGATGATCAACTTCTTTCTTCAGACTTCTGACCTGCGACACCAGGGTCTTCCATCCGCGACCACTCGCGCTGATCGAGTGCTCTGCGACCAGCCGACCGCTGGGTAGAAGAAAAGAGGGAAGAGGAAGGGGAGTTGTCGTTCTACGAGTTACTAACCGGAGTGCCATCTTTTGCAAGGCTACACAAGAGCAACTACTAAACGGAACAGGCCTTAGTTCATTCGAACGCGATGACCAATGCCCCGGACGCGAACCGTAAGCGGGAGGTGTCCCCGATCCTCCGGTGGCTTCTGGGCAGCCCCGAGGAGACTGTGCCGGACCCCGTGTCGGGACTCTCAAGCCGCGACAAGACCTACATCATCGACACCTGGACCATGATTCGACGAGACGTGAGAGCCTGCTATCATTTCATTCTGTTTATAGAAAGAAGGAGGGCTATAGAACGTCGCACGTTTCCCGAGGAGGTCGCCGGTTCGGCTTCCACTACTGGAATGAGATCGTTTCTGTTACTTCCTGTAAAACTGTATCCTATCTGAAACTCGGTAGTTTCCTTCTAACGCTGCTGTGAAAACATTTCTTTTTTGTTAAACAGCACCGCTATGAAAACAATCCCAGGGACACCAAACTCTGTTTGGTTGGCAATATTATAGTATTAGCATTTTACCTTTACCGGAAGTGGCGTCACTGCTGGTTCGATGACGTCACTCTCCTTAAGGCAATGGGCGAATTTTATGACCGACGAAGCATTTTTGGCCCATAAGGATTCTAGCGCTGTCGCACAAATATAATAATTATCTCTCCACGAATCCACCGCAGATTGATTGTGATTACTTAGTAGTTTCAGCATTCTCCTCGTATTTGAGAGGTGCCGATCTCTAGTGCCGCCGAGTACCCAACAGTTCTAATAGCACAAGCTTTTCCCTGGCCTGGTGCTTGGCTTTTCTGGTATAGAAATGCTGGAAAAAATTTGCCCTAGACCCAACGTTGTACGGAAGAAGCATTATGACCATGTCTCTCTTTGGCCAAACTACCTCTTTGTCATTGAAATCAAGTCATGAATATTAACCATAGTCCCCTACGCTTTACTCAGTTCCAAAGACTGTTGGCTTTTTTTTTTTTAATGTATACATGTACATACGCGCCACTCGCCTCTCCCCTTGTTGTCTGTTCATTGAATGGAAGGCCTTTGGAATGGAACAGCGTCGAAGAAGTCGATACTTTTTGCCCCCTCACCCCATGAAATCGAAATGGTGGCTGCGGTGACGTAATCCGGTGGTGGTGACGATGACTAAAACACAGAGCTCAACGCTGTCTTCATGGTCGCTCGAGCTGCACATGCTATCCAGCTTGATTGCATTCACCAGAAGAACGATAGGACAAAGGCACATGTTGGACCGTCTATTCTCTCGCCTTCGTCCGTCACTACTGTCTGCCGCACTCATTCCTCTGACTCGAAGGTTAGTTAATGCAAGAGGCTTAATTGTGTCCTTGATTGCATGTTCTTTGTCGACTGCGTCCAGATGCGGGGCAACGCCGTGTCGCTGTTCGTGGCTCTGTTCGCCCGATACCCGGAGTACCAGCGCATGTTCCGCGCATTCAAGGACGTGCCCCTGGAGGAGCTGCCCCGGAACGGGGTTGTCAAGGCCCACGCCTTGGCCGTCTTCTACTTCATCACGGTCATCATCGAGAGCATGGACGACAACGACCTCCTGGTACGGAGGCGAAGCCATCTCCTTCCCTAGAATATAATGAGACGCTTAGTACCAGCGCTAGAGGATAAGAGGAAATGAGGACGAGATATGGAAACCCAGAATGCAGAAACAGCTTCAAGCTTAATTAAAGTTACCCTGGAAAATTTTACCACCACTTACACTCCCCGGGAAACAAGCAGAGTTCAGCGAGAGTTGTTTGTCGGTGCTGCTTTTGTTGGTAGTTCTTTTCCTTAGGCAACACGATCGGCAATGATGTGATCATTGTACCACGTGAATGCGTGCCCTCGCCCGGCCAGAAACATTCCCCCAGCAAACAGAGAATGGTCACGTGACGTCACGGTTGGGGAGCCGCTGTTCAAGTGCTAAAATGTCTTGCAAACAGCTCTCGGTGTAAATATATATTATAAAGCGGGATGTGCTAATGGCGCAGCAGTCGCCTTGTAGCACCTCCGTGACTGCCCTACCAAAAAATTGAGATCACTGCGGCACCTGCAATGGAGGAATGCGTAAGCATTTTCTGAAACCTCTTTGCACTCTTTGATTTCTTTTCAGCTTAAGTAGCTCTAATTAATTGTCCCACCATATGACGTCACACATATGACGTCCCACCACTTTTTTTTCTCTTTCGAGACGTCGATGTAACCCATCCACACCTTGGTGTCGACGGTGACACGTGACCCCGGGCGCAATTTCGTCGCATTTTTTCCGCTTAATTGGCTATAATTAATAAAGTACCCCACATGCACCTCATGGTTTCCACTGCGAGATTTTTTGATGACTTATCTAACGAAACCATTCCTTTTCTTATCACTCAATTTTTTCGAACGCTATCGTGATGACAAGCACGTGATGACACGAAACCGCAAACATAGCCATACGATGCTTACGGATTAATAGAGAGTTTTAGCCCCACTGTACGGTAAACACGGTAACTAAAGCAACTGCTACCGTACGGCAAATGTGACTAGGTAAGCCTGACAACGGCACCAACGACAACGCGTTACCGTATTTGCCATACGGCTAACCTGGTACGCTAAAAATGTCTGATAAGTCGTATGACCCCCGGAACAAGATGCATTGCATTCGAGCAGGTAGACAAGACATCTCCACCACCACATTAGCGGGCGTTAGCACGCGTGTGGGGTATGCATGCAAGGGGAGACAGTACGGGAAAGACCGGGAAGTGTGGGACAGTGGGCGGAGTGGGACAGTCGAGTTCACTCGTTCGTGACAAGTGTCAGCAGGTTGACAAATAGCCAAATGGATGGCAGTAATTAGGATATGGCAGCCGTACTGGAAATACCCGACATAACAGGTGCGGGAAAATCACCCAAGAAAAATATTTGCGATCTCAACCCTCTAAAGTAAATATCGATCATTAGCTTTGCTTTATGCTGAATTGGAAGTCAGCCGACGAAAATAAGCGGTACTTTAGGCCCCGGAAATTTGATGCGTAGCGCTACTCGCTTTTTGCTCCTATATCGACTCATATTCTTGTTTAGAGTGTATTTACTTTAAGGTGGCAACAACGTTTAATATTCCAGCACATGAAAATAAAAATACATGTCTGAAAAAAAAAAGCACAGCTTCTTGATTCGATATTCATAGCTGACTATCCGTATGTAGTCCGTATTCAAAAAGATCAATTTTCGCCCGGCCATATTGGTTTGTATTTTCCTATGGTTGTTCCCCTGTGTGAATTGAGATTTCCAACCCGCAAAGCCTGCATTGATTATAACCACCCTGCTGGCGTATACCTGCAATACAGCGCGCCTTCGGGAACTGCGCAGCCACGTTGATTACATTTGCACCCTGCAGACGGAGCTGGTGCGCAAGAACGCCCGCAACCACCTGCGGAGGCCCGTGGGACCCGAGCACTACGCCAACATGACCGAGCTGCTCATCGAGGTCATGCAGGACAAGCTGCGCTCTCGCATGGCCCCGGCCGCGGTCAGGGCCTGGAAGACGCTGTTCGCCTTCCTCCAGAAGGTCACGGTCCAGGTACAGAGCCGTCCGCGAACGGGGTTTCCCGGGCGTCGCCATGTTGCCCGCTGGACTGCTGCGTGCACCTGGCGCTGGAAGCGGCAGCGCGAGTTCTCTGAACTATTTAACCACCTATTTAGCATAGCGCGATCCGCGATCGGCTACCGTGACCCGCTTCCGCGGGGCGCCACTCCGTATGCGCAGAACCCAGCGAGGCCTGCGCCAGATGGCGCCACGTTCCCGTTAGCTGCGTGCGCGCCTGCCGAGTCGGGGCCAATCAGCGCGTACGCGCTTTTCTTTTTTTAGTGGATCGCGCTATGCTATAACCCTATTGACAGCAGCCCAAAGAGCAAAGATGTTCTAACGCGATAGCGTTAAAGGTCCCGTTCGGCGGAAAACCTGGCGTCGGCGTGGTTGGAAATTTCTGATTGGTCGGACGGGTAGTGACGTGAAAAAGCCGGTTCGCCGAAAAGAAGAAAGATGGTCCAGCTGAACCGAGCAACTGTCCTTTGGATCGGGAACCGGGCACGCTTTACAACACTGAGCAACGTTCATTCATTCGGATAATGGAGACCTTGTGCGAGCACCTCACACCGCACAGCAGGAGAATTTCATTACACGAACACTTAGTTAATATAGTAACAAATTTGCGTCACCAATTAATATGGACGGTTATGTGTAATACACCAGTATGGGATGACAACAAACGTGTCGATGTCTGCGAAAGGGTGCGCCAGGGGGCCCCCAAACGACCGTTTTACCTTTTAAAGCCATTGCGTCCTACTCTTAAGGAAGACTTAAGTGTACCCCATGTTTTGGACATCGCAATATACCCGACGGAAAGGTTTATACACCAATCAGACCGCACATTATCTCAGCGTTACCAGATCTGCATTTGGAATATGACTCTTAAAAATCAGAGTACAAAATTTAGTTAGAACGCTGCGCCGTGATGAAATATAGTTCGATTATATATATTGACGAAAATATCCTGTATAGGGATGTTTTCGATGTAGATTAGATTGCTAACAAGGTCTGAGTACAACGTACTGTTCATCCCAGCTCTCCCGTACAATATATACACATGACACAACGGAGGTCTTGAGCATGATCCACAGGACTGAACTAATTCTAGCAGCATGCTAGTGGGCTCAAGTTTCAGGGTGCAGTTTTTTCAGCGCACCATGTACGACAGCACGAAATAGTAGACAGGCACTCGTCGCATCTATTTGTTATATTCCCTCAGACCTGTGTAGGTCACTCGCAAGGTCTCTTGCAAGGTATTTTCCCCGAAGCAAACATAATACCAGTATTCAATCTTTACAATTATAACCTAGCACTTGCATTCCAGCGCGAACTAAAATATCTTGAATCTCTGCATGAGTTGTCATTACCGGAAAAGAGCACTGTGTGTTACCCCACCCGTCATAAAGAAGAGTGGATTGTACCAACTCCTAGAACCAACTACGCATTGGAAAAATTATCCTTCACACTTCCAACTATTAAACAGCTATAAAAATCCAGGACTGACCTGCTTAAAATATCTAAACATGAATTACGACAGCTTCACTGCATTCATTCTTAAAAACTGCACCTGTATTCCTATAATGTGTATATTTAATCCTGTGTTTATTGTACTGCTATGTACCCACTGTATTTATTCTAATGATGTTCTATTTTCTTTGTTTCTATTTCATTTTTGATCCCTTTATTTTTGGCTCTGCGAAATAGCGAAGAGACTATATGTATATTTGTGAGTGTCCTTGCTTTGCTGTTGTTGCCTTGTAGAGGGAGGCTGGGGGCCTTTGTCAAACTGCCGTTTACGAGCAGCTTTTACCCACAACCTCCTCCATCATCCCGAAGGAAATAAAATTATTATTATTATTATTATTATTATTATTATTATTATTATTATTATTATTATTATTATTATTATTATTATTATTATTATTATTATTATTATTATTATTATGTTTCGTGTTTAGAGCTCTTTGGCCACCCTTCTGCCTTTGCGCCATAGAAATACGCAATCATAATTAGTAGCTAGTAATGTTTGTGAAGCTGTCCAGTTATTGTATTTGACCGTAAATCGGGTACATGAAAATTCTAACACTGCTTATTTGTCAGTCAAGCCCATATACCAAACGCAAACGGTAATGAAAGAACTGTCCCAATGCAGCGTTCACGGCCGAACGCGTAAGGTGCTTATCTGTCAAAGTTTGCTGCGAGTTGAAGTCCCTACCGCGGCGGACACGTTTCAGCGGAGATGGAGCGCGAAAGACTGCTGTGTGCTGTGCGAAGTCAGTTCCCGTTTACATCCCCCCCCCCCCTCCTGCATGTTCAATATTCCCGAGCCCTTCTCCAAGGTGCCTCTTTCATTTCGTCGTTCTCTCTCACAGCGTGGTTGCGGTTCACAAGCTTCACTACGCTAGGCAAAGCAGTCGTCGCGTAGGCCAGAGAATGACCTTGAACGACCTTCAGCCCAACCAAGTTAGCTGTGTGACCATATGTGGTACAGTTATGGTGTCAACCCTTGACACCAACCATTATGGAGGCAAAACGCTAAGGCGCCCGTCTGCTGTGCGATGTCAGTGCACGTTAAAGATCCCCAGGTGGTCCAAATTATTCCAGAGCCCTCCCCTACGGCACCTCTTTCTTCCTTTCTTCTTTCACTCCCTCCTTTATCCCTTCCCTTACGGCGCGGTTCAGGTGTCCAACGATATATGAGAACGATACTGCGCCATTTCATTTCCACAAAAACCAATAGTTGAGTTTCCCCTTCCGGTGGCGATGAGAGGAAACTACTTGATGATGAAATCGGGGTTTCTTGATGACCCGGTGGTTCTACTCGCAAGCATTCACATTACTCAAGGAAAGGAGAAGGTTAACTATTTATTTGCAACATAGGTAAAATAACGAGAAGAAACAAAGCAAGGAGAAAACTATTTACATGACTAAATCGTGGATCAGACGAATTCAGCCCCCGCTCAACCCAGAGCGCTTGGTTTTAAACCCTCCGTCTCCGCCCTTAGCGGGGACAGCAACCAATAAGATAACAAACGACCCATCTCGCCAATCAGTGGTCAGGGAAAGGAAAATAAGGATTTCCGCCAACTAATCAGAGATTGGGGAAAGAGTGCTGATTAAACATTTGGGAAAAGAGAGGTTGCAATCAAATAGACAAACAGCACAAACGCGACCACCCTCTCCCATGGCACCCACGGCCCAGCCGTTACCACTTTCTTTCGCACACGCGACAAAACGATCCCTAAAGTGTTTACTGAATACACCGCACGAGACGAACACAGTCGTTACGGGAATAGTGGGTTTCCGGTCACTCGGCTAATATCTCGTGCGCCCCCGAAACCTCGTCAACCCCTTAACAACCACATGTCGTCAGCTGTACATGGTTAGCGTTTTTCCCGGCGGGTCATCCCCGTGACGGCGCGGCGTAAACGAGAACGTCCACCGCACGAAGGGGAAGCAGGGACGGGACGGGCCCCTTTGTTGGGGACTTCCGACCCCACTGGAGCGGCCTTCCTTGCGAACACAAGGCCAACGAGTTCGCGGAAAGGTCAGCGAACTCCACACCAATTAAAAAAAATTGGCACCAACCACTGACAGCGAACGATGGCTGTGCAAGTTCAGGGCTCACATAGTGTTGGGATTTGAAGGCGCGGACTCCTTTCCCTTGACCCACGACCTTTCGTTCACCTTTGGCGTTGGGTGACCTTTGGGTTTACCTTTGACCTTAAGAACATCCGATGGGCTGATGTGAAGTCACGTGATGACGTCCGATGGGGGTGGCATAAGGCCATGTAATAAGGTCATAAGGCCATAGCCACGTGGTCGTGTGGGTATATATAGAACGGCTGTCGCGAGCGTGTAGCGGAGCTGCCATGGACGAGCCTCAGACGCTTAGCAATGCTTGCTTACCGCTGAATTCCAGGGTTAGCCAAGTTGAGCCACATCCAATTTTTTTTTGTCGCAGGTTTTCGCCGAGCACAGAAGGGCTATCAAGGAAGGAAAGCCTTTAGGCATCCTCACTCCACCGGCACTACCAGCCAGCGACTAGCACGGCGTCTGGGCGCCGTCAAAGCCAGGCGAAAACTGGCTCCTGCTTGTTATGATCATGTACTTTGCTTTCTTGCAACTTGTGAATAGCGACGTGTTTCAATGGCGTCATCCACAGCAATTTTCAGTGCTATTTCATTCACTGCCCTTGAAATGTACATGTACTAACGTAGCATATATCTACTTAAGTACATTTAGACAGTTCTCGCCCTTCCGCTGGTCAGTTAGGTGACAGCATATCATATCTATCGTATCTCCATAGATGCGGCCACTTTAGTCCCACGTGACTGCAGATAGCACATTACAGATATTAGATACGTTTAGCATAGCGCGTACGGCTTCCACGTACCGCGCCCCACCACTGTGCACGCGCTGATTGGTCCCGAAGCAGCAGGCGTGCACGTGCTGCCACCGCGCATGCTCAGTACGCTCTGAGGGCACCGACCAGATGCACACGCGCCGCTAACATTGGGATGAATCAGCGTGTGTGCACTGGTGGCGCGCGGTAACCTGTAGCGGTGGCAGTACGCGCTATGCTAAAGGTTACTATTTCCGAGAGCGCCAGTTATCTCCTACCCTGCACACACCCGAGTCCGTTATAGCCCAGCCTCATTTAAATAACATATTCCTTTTGGCCAACAGGAAGACACGACAGTTTTTAGCTATACGACATATAACCCCAAAAACATTTATCTGGAAAAACCGATTTTTTTAAAAAAGCGCCCGTGTGCTGTGCGATGTCAGTGCACGTTAAAGATCCCCAGGTGGTCGAAATTATTCCGGAGCCCTCCACTACGGACCTATTTGTTCCTCTCTTCTTTCACTCCCTCCTTTATCCCTTCCCTTACGGCGCGGTTCAGGTGTCCAACGATATATGAGACAGATACTGCGCCATTTCCTTTCCACCAAAAACCAATTATTATTATTATTAAAAAAATCTGCCGAGTTCTTTAAAGAATTAGAATTGCACTACCTTCAGCCCCATGTTTTTGGAATAATATATTGCAAACAATGGAAGAGGCAGGCGAAGATGAGAATCACACCAACACGTCGATAATCACGTTTGTGACGAACGTTGCAAATAAATGATTTTCATGAAAAATTTGCATGGTAGCCTAGGTAAAGGAAGAATGATATTGTTAACGTGGCAGCCAGCCAAAGAAAGAGACGCGATGATCGATGGCAATGAGGTGATTTTTAATGGCCGCTGGCCTAGCGCGAGCGCTCTTGCCCGCGCCACTGCACAATTGCTCGTCTCCTTCGTCACAATATATACACGTTGTAAACTCAAGTGGTCGAGCCGCAGCGGTGGCTAAGTGGTTACGGTGCTCGGCTGCTGACCCGAAAGACGCGGGTTCGATCCCGGCCGCAGCGGTCGAATTTCGATGAAGGCGCAATTCTGGGGGCCCGTGTACTGTGCGATGCCAGTGCACGTTAAACAACCCCAGGTGGTAGAAATTTCCGGAGCCCTTCACTACGGCGTCCCTCTTAGCCTGAGTCGTTTTGGGCGTGAAACCATATAAACCAAATCATCAAGCGGTCGAGACATGTTTAGCGGTGCCGCATAAGTGAAAGTGTCTGAAGCATGTAGGCAAAAATTTTCATTCTAAGCCCGTGCAGCGTGGTGGGAAGTAAAAAAAAAAGGCGGCAGCTGACGAAGTACTCAAATGTGCAACAATGCGCACAGTAGTAATGAGTCCTACAGTAGCCGGTGACCGTGAGCTGGCACCCAACATTATGACAGCAAAGGCTCAAGTCAGACGCAAATGGTTTCCACGTGTTAATGGCCTGCTGTATATACGGTGAGCGACCAACTCGTCGTCATCATCATCAGCCTTACTATACCCACTGCAGGGCGAAGGCCTCTACCATGTCTCTCCAATAAACACTGTCCTTTGCCAGCTGCGCCCACCCTATGCCTGCAAACTTCTTAATCTCATCCGCCCACCTACCTTTCTGCCGCCCCCTGCTACGCTTGCCTTCTCTTGGAGTCCACTACGTTACCCTTAAGGACCAGCGGTCACCTTGGCTTCGCATTACATGCCCTGCCCTATAGCCTATTTCTTCCTCTCGGTTTCGACTAGGATGCCATTAACCCGCGTTTGTTCTCGCACCATCTCAGACCGGTTTAACCTTGCATAAGGCTGCACGGTTTCCGTGAAATGCACTAGAGAAAGCGTTATCAAAGGAACTTTTTATAAAGCTAGCAAGCGGAAACTTTTCTTCGCACTTTGCCTCCATACAGAATAAAAAAAAGGCTTAGTGCAGTGCCTTCAGTCAGCTAGATTTGGCAACCCGCGAGCGCAATCTGTATGCCTTAACCGGTTCTGGACGACCGCCTGGCAAAAACGCAGTCTCACTTCAATTCCTCTCTAATTCAGACAGTGATGAAGTGCCGTCGCTGTTTTAAATCATGGCGCAGTGAATGTTACGCACAAAGGGCTTTTCACACTCACATGTGATGAGCCCATAGTAGTGGGATTGTATCCAGGCAGGGGTGGAAGCATCGGAAATCGCACGGCGCACGAAGACATTGGCATACCAATCCTCAAAGCTGCGTGTATACCCACTGCCGTGAAACCTCAGAACGATAGCAGAAAATGCTGAACAGCGCCTGCGTCTCCAATGCACCTACTCTACTCACTGGGGAGCAAATCTATGATTATGCGCGCAGTGCTGCATCGTCTGTCACAGAAGCGGCTGGCGTCGTCATAAAACATTCATCTCTGCGCCCAGACTGGTATCGCCTGATGCCGGCATTCTGGTGTGGCTGCTAAATCTGAGTACACAACCGCCTTAAAGCTGCTCCCGTTCGAAAAGATATCGTGGCGCCCTTTAAAATGCAAGAGACGCTAAGGCGCCGCCCACCAGAGCGGGGCTAAAACCGTTAAGAACAAAATACGCGTCCCTGACATATTTCGCACCCTCATTTACCTCTGAGGCACGCAAATTGAATTAATTTTCTGGGACAGACTCACCTTGCAGCACGGTCGCGCTGAATCCTCAAAATAAAGCCGCGCACGGGCGTAGAACTCGGGGAAAGCAACACATGTTGAAGCATGCGCGCTCCTCCGAGAACACATGGTTGCCTTTGTGCGTCTGAACTTGCGCCATAGACAGCGAAACTCTGCAATTGTCGTTTTGAGCCAAAAGGCTTTGATAATAACGCTGGAAAAAACACTTGTTTTTGAAAACTCCGATATTAAACACTAAAATAACAATGTACCGCCAGCCGTCATGAATGAAACCAAAGCACAGTGTTGAGGTACCGAGGTAAATGTACCCCAGCGGCTCCACATCAGGCCGTCTGCATATGCCACGCTTTTCGAGGGACGGCTGGCTTTACGTCAGTGCTGAAGGCTGGCCCGACCTATGAGGCCAGCCTTTATCTAAGCAGCCTGGCATGTGCTCACGGGCCGATCAGTTGCAGAGCTTGTTTTGGTGATCTAGTCGGCTGACGACCAGGAGCCACTGAACAACCGATGGTCGGCAGTCGGCCTGCGCCGCTCGGGTCGTCTGTGGTAACGCGGTGAGACGGTGTTCTAGAACTTGCTCCGTTGGGAGGAGCTGATGAGGACACAAAAGGTAAGATGCGCTCTCGCTCTCACAGGGAGCACCTAGGATGTGTTTCTGGTGATTTTATTGACAAAATGATTTCGAGTAAGGTGACAGAAACCTCGGTGGTCAAGTTACCTGACTATTTTTTAGACCCGGATTTAAAACTCAATAACCGTAGCGCAGCGCGCAGAAGAGTGATGAGACAACTCATGCCGAAGAAAGACGACAGAGCCTTGAAGACCGCCTTTAATCGCCTGCAGCCTGTCATTCGACGAGACACGAACAAGCTCTACAGGTCCCAACGGGCCTCGTTCTGTGCTAGCTTGACTGTATTCTCACCGATGACGAGAATATGTCGAGTCATTGGCAGTCTTGTTGGAGAATCTCGCCCTTGGAAGTCTTCCGAAGCTCTTGCAATACACAAGCGGAAGCCTCTTGCGTGCTTGGCAGAGGAATTTGCAGATGCGTTTGTACGTGCAAATTTTGGAATTGACCTCTGTCCTCCACCTGCTTTCTGCGCGTCTATTATGGATGCCCGGTTCACGCTCAGAGAGCCGCAGACAGCGCTTAGCGGCCTGCGGCGCAGGTGTGCACCAGGTCCCGACGGCATCACCATCCCAATGCTGCGGAACCTGCCTCTGGAATACAAAAACAACCTCTGTCGAGTTTGGGAGACTGGCGACGTTCCTCCGTCATGGAAGGTTCCAGTACTAAAGCCAGACGAATAGATGATGGACTTGGCCTCGTAGCGTCCTGTGTCACTCACTTCTTGAGTGGCTGATCGCTGATGGCGAAGCTGACATGTGAACGCTTATCGTGGTGGCTCGAGTACAGCAAGGCACTACCAACATGTATGACGGAATACCGCCGAGGTTCAAGTGAGCAGGATAGCGTCGGGCTTGGTAAGTCACATTGAACATCAAAGCGCTTTCGGCCTTTCCACAGCAGACATTTTCCTTGACGTCGCAAAGGCTTACGATAGTGTCCTTCAGAGCTCAATAGTGAATAGTTTGCAAGGCACAGGCGTACAGTGCGTCTGCTAAGGTTCATTCACTCCTGTGTCAGTGATCGCGCAAATCGAGCGTGGTTAGGAGGTACCATAAGCACCGAAAGGGCCGTATAGCGAGGTGTGCCTCAAGGAAGTGTTTTTCCCCCACACTTCTAAAGCGAAAGCTCTACTATAGTAGGATACAACTTAAAAAAACAGCAGTTGTTAACACTGGGCCACGGTCCGCGGCGTACTGTATCACTCCGCTAGCCAGTCCCAAAAGTAAATGAAATAAGCTTTTTAATGTTTGACATTATTAAACAAGCCAGGTATCAAAATTCTAGAGCTCATAACTTTTTCTCGTGATTAGCTTCTTGTTTAGGTGACAAGAGAAGTTTTAACAACGGACTACGTTTTTGTCGAGAAGGAATTCTGTGCGTTGGTCCTAAATGTGGGCGGAGCTTCACTGCAGACTTAAGTTGTATCCGACTATAGCCTTGTCGAGTCAAGGCAATGGGCGCGCAATACATTTGACCTTCAAGAGGAGGAGTGATGTCAGCCACGTGACGTACCACGTGACTCGCCGTTTCTGCAGCCGCGCGCCACCACAGCGCCGACCGCCGCCTCGCCAGCTGTGTTCACGTGACTAACCACGTGACTCGCCATTCGCTTGAAAGGGAAACGGCGCCGCTCTCGTGTGCACACTGCTAAAGCCCGAGGGGCTTTACACACTGCAGCCTCGCAGTTTCTGGCTATGGATGGAGCGAGTCGGCCGGGATTGTCTACGCCGTCGTGACAGTGTCGCAGACGACGGGCTGAGTCTGACCATCCGGCTGACGTTGGCAACCATGCTAAGTGTGAAGCTAGAGGTAGGGAAGTTAAAAGTACCAAGCTAGCGGCAGAGTCGACCGACGAATAACGGGAGTGTCGACTGGCTCAACGGCGCTTGAAGGATGCCGAAAGGCGGCATTGAAGAGCTTTGGAGGAAGCCACTGCTGCTTCTACCTCCGCCAAGACTTCGGCGACGGGCGAATAGGTTGAGTCTAACCTGGCTTAGCAACACAGCATAGGCACGCATAACAAAGCTTTCGCTTGCATGACAGGGCTTAGCCGAACTAAGCCGCAGCCATTTTTAAAGTTGCAATGAATGGCCTCCCCGATTCACTGCAGACAAATTGCAGGCATGCGCATAATATGCAAACATTTGTCTTTGGTTTACCGGCTACCAACACAAGCGATTAGCCTTGATAGCTCGACAAGCCCTACTTCCCATACAAGACTACCTTCAAGGTGTGGGATTGTCGCTATCAGTGGAAAAATCCGGCCTCGTCCTGTTTCCAGGTATGCGCGTTTGAAGATAGGCCTTCGATCCTCACTCTTGCATTCGTCAATACAGTCGCATGCGCGTTTTGGGCGTCATTATCGACTCACGTCCACAGTGGCGACAAGCTGTGGACTCGATTGTCTCGTCTCAATCTTGGCGTCTGAATGTGATCCGTAGAGTCGCAAGTGAGCAATGGGGAAACCATCTTTCCTCAATGGTCAGACTTCACGATGCACTGGTGGTTAGTCGCATAATGTACCAACTGCCTTTAATTCCCCCTCGGTTTCACAGCTTGACCGTCTCGAAATTTTGCACACAAGGCGGCAGCGAACAATGCAGTTCATCATGAGTCACTTTCGAAACCTCTTAGCCTTGTCGCGCCACAAAATTTTTACTAATGCAACTTGGCTGCCTCGGAGAGACGGTAGCTGGGCGAGCCCTTCTGCAGCGGCTCCAAAAGAGATCAGAGTCCCGAGCCTACTTGGCACTAGTATACTCTTGGTTCTCTAGGCATCGATGTTCGAAGACAAAGTAAGCGGTCGAAACCACCCTGGTCGTTTGCGAGCCTCGACTCTACGGTCTCTATTCCTCACGTGCAGGCTAAGCGCAGTTCTCTTTTGGCGGCAACGCGTTCGTTCATACCTGAACATTTAGAAACAGAGTACGGCCGCCATGTTAACATTTTCGCTGATGGTTCTGTCGATAAGGGCAGAGGAGCTAGCGCAGCAGCTTTTCATATTCCTCCTTTGAATACTGTCTCGAAATTATTGGAGCCCTCCACTACGGCACCCCTTTCTTCCTTTCGTCTTTCACTCCCTCCCTCATCCCTTCCCTTACGGCGCGGTTCAGGTGTCCAACGAGATATGAGACAGATACTGCGCCATTTCCTTTCCCCAAAAAACCAATTATTATTATTATTGTCTGGTATGTACGCTTTACAGAAGTCGTGTCCTCCACACCGTCAGAAAGCGTTGCAATTAAGGCGGCTTTACGGAAGCTAGGGTCCTATCCGGCTCAACCTGTTGCGATCCTTGCGGATTCAAAATCCGCCCTCCAAAGGTTAGAGTTCGGGTTTCCTACTGATACCTTGTCTCTTAGCTCCCTCCGCGTAGTGCATAATGTACACAGCAGGTGCCTTCGCACACAGGTGCAATAGGCAACGAGGTGGCGGACAACCTCGCCCGTAAAGCGCTGTCAGGTAATCCAAGTCCATCAAGACGCAAGAGACTCTTCAGAGAAACAGTGCTCAGCCACTTCAGTGCCTTGTCGAGCTCCCCCCAACAAGCCATGTGTGAACAAGGGACTAAAAAGATCCCAAGACACATTACTATACCCCATCGCACGGGCTCTGCGCATACCCCTGCGTGGATGTATAAGACGCGCCTAAAATCGTCTCCGCTGTTTTCCACACGTGGTGCATGCAGTGATATAGCACATTATCTTATGCGCTGTACAGTGTACAACTTGGAAAGGAGTGTGTTGTCCGCTTTCTTCAAGAAGACAGGAGCCCCTCACAGTTCCCTTCGGGACATTGTCTTTCCTCCTTCTTTTAAGTTCCTCTAGGACTCGGACCTGGACTTCAGATCGTAACAGCAGGAGTTCACAATTGACTGTTATAGGTGATAGTGTTTATAGCGATGTAGATCAGTCAGGACGCAGGTATGAACCTGATTTCTGGACCTCATTTAAATGTCGCTACGGTGGAGCAATTCTCGGCAGAGTCCGCAAGGCTAAACCCACCTGTAGCTTGCAACAAGCTCAACCTCTCCATCATCCCCCGAGCCGTGTTTGCCGCTTGCAGACAGATAATCAATGCTGGCGCCTGTAACAGTTTGGCCGTGCTCAACGCTGCGAGGAGGTCATGAGGAGAGGGAAGACGAGCATCGCTCTACCGCAGCCGCCTTTGGGCAACCCCATGGCTAACTAAAAGGGTTGAACTTAAATTGGACAAAGCAGCGAGCTAGGCAAAGTAAAATACTAGGCACAACGTTAAAAGACAGGAAGAGAGCAGTGCGAGTCAGGGAACAAAGACGAATTAATAAAAGTGGTTTTCTTTCTTTTAGGAAATGAAAAACGCACTAATTCTCATTTCTCGGCAAATACCTCAATCGCGCCGTGGGAGGATGGGATGGAGGAGGATCGAAGTGAAAGATGAAGATGCTGTAGTGGAGTTTTCCGGAATTTCGGTTTTTTTTTTCGCCGCGGTGGCTCAGTGGCAAGGTCGCTCGACTACTGAGCCGGACTTCCCGGGTTCCAACCCGGCCGCGGCAGCAGCCTCTCGATGGAGGAGAGACGCAAAAGGCGCCCGTGTGCTGTGCGATTACAGTGAACGTTAAAGATCCCCAGGTGTTCGAAATTATTCCGGAGCCCTCCACTACAGCACCTCTTTATTACTTTCTTCTCTCGCTCCCTCCTTAAATTTATGCCGGCGCGGTTCATGCGTTCGAGCATCATTTGCGGTAGGTACCATATGTCTGGGAGCGCTAGCTACGAGGAATAGCAATGTGGGTGCCGTTTTCCCAGTGTTTCATAGCATCAGGCAAAGCTGTGTCAATCAACCATCAAACTCTCTATAAGACACAAGCAGCGCCGTCTGCGTCAGGGGTTTGGCACTCTCATTGCGATTCGCAGCCGCCTTCGCTTTATCCGGTTTAATTCCGGATTATATCAATTGCTCGACTACTGATCCGGAGTTCCCGGGTTCGAACCCGACCGCGGCGGCTGCGTTTTTATGGAGGAAAAACGCTAAGGCGCCCGTGTGCTGTGCGATGTCAGTGCACGTTAAAGATCCCCAGGTGGTCGAAATTATTCCGGAGCGCTCCACTACGGCACCTCTTTCTTCCTTTTTTCTTTCACTCCCTTTTACCCTTCCCTTACGGCGCGGTTCAGGTGTCCAACGATATATGAGACAGATACTGCGCCATTTCCTTTCCCTCCAAAACCATGCAATTATGCAATTCATGCGTCCGCCGAGATGCGACAGATACTGCGCAATTTCCTTTCCTCAAAAACCAGTTGGTTTAATAGCGTTTAACGTCCCAAAGCGACTCAGGCTATGACGCCGTATAGTAGTGGAGGCCTCCGGAATAATTTCGGCCACCTGAGGATCTTTAACGTGCATTGACGTAGCCCAATACACGGGCCTCGTATCATTTCGCCACAACTAAATGAGACTACCGTGGCCAGGATCAAACCCGCGTCTTTCGGGTCGGCAGCCGAGCACCATAACCGTTAAAGCCACCGCGGAAGCTTCCAGAATTTCGACCACCTGGGGATCTTTTAACATCTGACATAGGACGGCACACGGCAGTCTTTTGCATTTCGCCTCCACGCGGTTCAGGTGTCCGCCGATATGTGAGACAGACACTGCGCCATTTCCTTTCACCAAAAACCAATTATTATTCGCCTCCATCGAAACGCGGCCGCAGCGGTCGGATTCACACATAACTAGTCGAAATCTAGAAGAAATGGGCATCAGCAGGGCATATGTAAAGCGAAGATGCGAAGGGAAGATAGCAGATGGTCGTTGAGGGCGACGGACTGGATTTCATGAGAATTAAGGCGAGCGTAGCAGAGGGCAGCAGAAATTCGGGTGCGAGGACGAGATTAAGAAGTTTGTGAAGATAAGGTGACCGCAGCTGGCACAGGACACGGTTAATTGGATGATATATGATGACGATGACGGGCAGTTAATAGGCTCATGATGATGCCTCTTGCAACATGTTGGCTCCCTACTCACTACCATGTGGTGCTGCCTTTATTACTAGCAAGTGCCAGAGTCCAGTGGCATACCATTCCAAGTAAAGAATGCGTGCCCTGGTTTTTTGCGGCTACATCGCTTTAATGCACAATGAATCAATCTTCCAGTTTCAGGATCAGTTTGTTGACCGATAGCGAGGAGGAATAGTGCGCTTTGTCCTAAAGCAAGATTTAAATATATTTTCCTGCATTCCGAACTTCCCGCTGTGCGCTACGTGATGTCATATCATCATCTGCAGTAGTCAACGTATCCCCGCAAACTTCTTAATGACATCCGCCCGTCTTTCTGCCACCCCCTGCCAGCTTGCCTTCTCTTGGAATCCAGTCTATTGCCCTTAGGGACCATCGATTATCTTGCCTTCGCATTACACGCCCTGCCAAAACCCATTTGTTCCTCTTGGCTTCGACTAGGATGTCATTAACCAATGTTTAATCCCTGACCCACTCTGTCCTCTTCCTGCCTCTTAATGTTACACCTATCATTTGCCTTTCCATAGCTCACTGTGCTGTCCTTGATATGAACCCTTTTCGTTAACTTCCACGTTTCTGCCCCATAGGTAAGTACCAGTAAGATACATTTGTTGCATATATTTCTCTTGAGGGATATTGGTAAACTGCCATCCATGATCTGAGGAAACCTGCCAAATGAGCTCCACACCATTAATCTTCGTTATTTTGCTCTCGTGACCCAGATCTGCGGTCACTACATGCCCTAAGTAGACATACTCCCCTAACACTTCCAGCATTTCACTAGCAATTGTAAACTGCTATTCCCTTCCGAGACTGTTGAACATTACTTTGGCTTTCTGCATCTTATATCTTTAGACCGACCATTCTGCTCTGCCTGTCTAACTCATTGATCATGCTTTGCAGTTCATCTCCTGAGTGACTTACTTAGCAAGGCAATGTCATAAGCAAATCACACATTAGTTAGGTATTCCCCAACTGTTCCCAATCCCGGTCTCTGAATATCTCCACGTAATTAACGACGTTATTGGTCAGCATGTGAATGGAAGTTCTCGGAATATGACAAACTTCAATGGCGACAATGATCTGGCATGCCACCAAGAAGGTTCCCTAATAGAGCTCTCGCTGTAAAAAGGGACACCAAGAACCAAACACACATTTTGCTCTCTTTTTTCCTTGTTTTCATACATATGTAAAAAAAAAGATGAATGTGTTTATTGGCATATGGAACTTCGACATCTAGAACTCATCGCAAACTTCCAATGGCAAGGAACGCTTACATACATACAGACACTCTTTATGTGGCAGCTATCAAACCTTTCACACGCGCACACATGTTCATTTCACGCAACACAAGATGCAAACCCATACTCACTAGCATGCACAAAGCACAACCGAGGAAAAACTCATTCTCATCAACAACCATGCAAACACACACACATTCTGCCCCTGAAGAACAAACATAAGTCGGGCAAAAAACAGTGTGTGAAGAGACACATCACCCTTGGTCGTCATTGTGAACAGTCAGTTGCCAGCAACTCAAGTGATAAAGAACAGTAAAAACTAGTGTGTACAAGAGACGGTGGCACGATTCACAGTGCTACACAACGGCATCCGTTCGCAGCTTGACGTGTGTATTTCATCAGCCTGAAGAACAGTGCAGCCAGAAACTTCACAGGCATGGCCTTGCTTGAGTGACACCGTGTGCCAACCAATCTGATCACGCTTACATTGCATTACGGCCCCTTTGTTTCCCAATTGCGACAATGTTTAGCAGTTTGGTATCTGATAGGCAAGTCTCACATACTAGGTAAATCTGGAGCTTTTTGTTTCGGAGTAATACATTAGTACAAATCACTAGAACAAGGATGCCCCTGTAAGAAAGCATCGCTGCAAAGGGTCGGTAACAAGCTGCTAAACCTTGGTCACGGAAAAGCAATTAAAAACTTTAGTCACATCTTTTGTTACTTGAGTGAAGGAAGATTTTAAAAAGTGCACGCTCACAATTGGAGTATTAGGTACCAACCTTGTGGCCAACTAATGCTCTGGATGGCTGTTCTGGCCAGTGATCACAGAGATGTTCTGCATGTGCAACTCATTACTCTTCGACTGAATTCCCACTATGATAATGTTCCCACCAATAAGCTGATCAGAGTTATAAGGTGCAGAAAAGACTTACAACAAAAATGTAATAGGTAGCAATGCAATTGAAAATTAATGTTTCGAATTTTTGAGCCAACCAAGCCTGTGACATTTCATGAGAAACAAAGACAAGTAGAAAAAATAGTTACAAAGGTAGCAATGCACATTGATGGGGCAGAAAACAGCATTTTCAGCCCCACTCAAAAAAGATGCAGCAGAAGACACAACACCACCGTCACCACACGTCATCGGGCCACCCACAAAAGTCCGAGGCCACGAGGTAAAGTATGGCTACAAATCAGCTCCGAACTGGTGCAACCTATCAATTATAATAATTACAATAATATTATGTTTACAAGTACCAGGAAAACACAAGCTAGAAACAAATAATTTACATATGCCTCGTCAACATATTCTCCCAAAAATTGAGAGCTATGAGGGAAAAACGCTATAAGGAGTGCAGGCATTTTGCTTCAAAGATACTAAGCTGCATAATCGCATTCATTAGATACTGCTCTGTACAATGCTACAACGATACGATCAAAACTGACTGCACTCATCAATGTGGCTGCCCAACAGTGTTTAGAAGCATTGCGCAGGTTTCCCCTGTGTGAGCCACAGATGCACGAGTTGGCACCATGTCTTTAGACCTAGCAAACAACAAGATAAAGGAAACATACATAACAAAAGATAAAAGATCATTCAAAGCTGCTCACAAACATTGTTAATATGGAGCTGTACTATTGCAACAAAACTGAGCTAAACAATTAAGAGATACAGTCACTCTTGAAAGTTTGAAGCCCACTGCCATTGTTGCTGGAGTGGGAACGTGCCAGCACCTGCCAGTACCAAGGCTGTGCTAGGTGAGAAGGAATGTCTCTCACTCTCTTGCCCATAATGGGGTCTCGAGGTGGGGGTGAGATGGACCAATCTCTTTGCTTAGTGCGACCTGGGTGCTAACGGGCATTACCACATTCCAGCTCCTGCCACAGTTACAGTGGGCTACAAACTTTCGACAAAGACCGTACTTCTTTTCTTTCTTTAGTTGATGCCTTGAAGAAGGAAAGGAAACTCCTGCCTCTGTGACTTAAATCATGGTAAAGGCAAATGACATATCCAGCAAGGAAAATCTTGCTGTTAGTAACAGGCATCCGTTACTTGCTAGCTTGCTTATGGAACGTACAAAAGCATGCTTATGGAACGTACATTTCCTGGTTCCACACCATACCCCAAAAAAACTGCATAAATTATGTGCCATGAACTGAACTAACGCCCAGTAAAACTGGCAGGCAAAACAAAATTTCTCCATCTCAAATGATACACCTTTGAATAAAGGTACTCTCTTGATGTGAACAATGTCCTTCCATAAGTCATATAATAAGCCAAACTTGCAAGAATAATCTGAAGTCACAAAAACTATATAGCGAAAAAGGCTCACAAAACAACAATAACCTTGGTCCCAGTTGGAGCAAATGAACAAAAACAGGCATCATTGGCATTTGCCTTCACTGCTGTTAGTAGAGAAATCCACATAAACCCTTTACAAATCTTCGTTCTGTGTTGTCTAAACACTAATACTGGTTATGTTGGAAGAAAAGCAGAGCATAAAAATATCTGTTCCCTTTAACCGAAAACAAACAATAAAATTTCATTCCAAGGAAAGCTAACATGAACCATTCATGCCAGCAGCTCAAATGTTTCTCAAGCAGTCCACCGCACTCAGAAACGCAAAAAGGAATCCAGTCAAAGTATTGGCCACACAATCGCTCCATTCTCTGCACGCAATTTGGCGGTCTACAAAGCAAGTGCTCACATCCGCATGTACTCAACAAGTGGCAGTGAAGGGCTATACATACACACATTTTTTTCTTCGGAGAAACAAACTGCTGAAGACCGCCTTAGCACACACATTCTTCCCATCGGCTTTGAAACTAAACCGACACAAATCAAAGAAAACACTGCTCCACGTCCGACAAGGCGTGAAGGGAGATCCGAAAGCTGACAGCGAGACACCATATCTGACCGCCTGCTCCGGTTTGCGAGATCATAGCCGACTGCTTCCACGTCACGTGGTTAGCATACAAACGCACAACTATACCAACACAACGAAAACAAGAAAGGCGCAAAAAAAAGGGCTCTCAAGAGTTCTTAGATTAGGCAAGCTATTTAAGAGAAGTGTAGAAAGCGCTATGGCGTATGGAAACTTGGTTCTGGTGCATCCAGTGGTATGGACCCAATGTATCTGCGTTCGGGACTCAAAGTGTGCTCACTCTGAAATGATAGAAGTTTCACACCTGTATTGTAAATATTTCATTCTGTGTAAGAAAGTGGAACAGTATTATGTAGTTCACTTTACCTTATGGACAAATCATATTTCGAGCAAAGAATTTTGCAGCTAACTTTACAAGGATGGTGCCCTGCTGTCACTGGTGGTAAGAATTTCTAAATGAAGCTTAGCAATCAAATTTGGTGAAGTGAACAGTGGATGTAACTCTGTCTCATTAAGAGCGCCACTAAGAAATGGGAAAAACTAAACTACAGCACAGACAGACGGTTCCGAGATGCAAAAAAGGTTCTCACATAAGCACATGACGTAAACTTTACCGCAAGAGAATTACACTCAACAAGTCTCCCGCCACCAACTTGAGTCAGTGTTTTCATCTGAAGAAATAAACAGCCACCAGAACTACCCAATACACAAACAACCTCGGTTTTGGCATCACTACGGTGTAAAACAGTGAAAATTGAGCTTCTCTATTTTTCTTCCCTCTACAAAGGCCTCGCTATGGGGGTCAAACAACTAACAAAAAGAAACGCAAGGAGCCAAAAACAATGCCAACCTATCCTGACGCAAGTTTCACAAGAGCAAGTGCGACATTACTCCGGAACTTGCTTGTGGTAACATTTCATTATCTGCAAATATGACTAGGACCAAAAACAAACCAAATGGCGGAAACTGTCGAGCACACAAACTGCCCTTTAAATGATAACTTTTAGAAACACATTCGAACTGTAATGTTTGGCAGCGAGCAAGAATAGGAATGGAAAATGGAGTGCTGTGCAAATTCAATCCATGCAACCAACCATCGCGCTTGTCGACACAATGCTCACAAATGCGATGCTGTGCAATGCACTTGGAAGTGCCTAAGCACCCTCAAACACTTGACCAGCCAGACTTCGTGCATTTCGGGAACAATTGAAAAAACATGCGTATACAGAGACAAGCAAGGGACGAATTGAAGCAGATATTTGTTGCCGTTTCAACACAATGGACCAAACGACAACACTAAAGCAGACGACTGCTACAATGCCAGCGGAGCTTCTTGTGGTAATTTAGGGGAAATTTTAGAATAGAGATTTGGTTAACAGTGTTTCTGAGCCCATAGCATTTGATTGGCATCTTAAAATTGCATGTTTAACTAAGCCTAAAAAAATTAGGAATAACCCACATGTAAAAGCATTGCTGTCATTTTGAGCATCGTTTGGAGAATTGTGTTATTCTGGGCTGTTTGTCAGCAAAAAGAATTTTATTCATCCATGTCAGCTTTGTGAGTGCAAGCAGCATTGAAGCAGCTAAGACGACTGCAGCCAACATAAAAATATAGTAGCAGATGTGCAAAATTAATGTTCTTAGCAAGTTATGCCAAACATTACCAAAAGAGTGTCCTGCAGAAATTAGACGCCACTAACAGCTTCAGGAATGCCAAAAAACCAACTGAAGAAATGAATAACCACCACAATCAGCACAATAGAAGCATTGTTGGATGTTCAGGTTTGTCTTGCATGAGAAGACTGAAAAGCAGACGAGTAAACTTTACAGCTAGTGAGAAAGAGATGACCAAATTCAAATATCTTATGAGAACCGAGGTCCTTGTGTTTCTACCAAGATAAACCTGACACAATCCTTCAACATGATACAATAACCAGAGCTCAATAACCACACCAGTTGCTTAGGATGCTGCAATTTCTGTGATACCTTCAATTATAAATAACTGACTGCATGTTGTTCAAAACATTCACTTTTAGATTTGGGTATCAACAGTAGTCACCCTGCTAATGAGCACAAACCATGATGGTGACTTTTGTGAGCCATTTTCGTTTCGTTTGCCCCTAGTGATCTAGATGACCAAATTTAAATATTTTATGACAACTGAAAGGTCCTTGTGTTTCTACCAAGATAAACCTGACATAATCCCTTCAACGTGATACAATAACCAATCCGCTCACACCTCTGAACTTTTGTCTAATGCTAACAGAAAAATGTATACTAAACACCGAAGCGTGGCCTTGTGGTAGAGCATCTGCCTCGCATTCGGGAGGTTCTGGGTTCGATCCCCAGTGCCGCTGGGTGCCCGCCGGTTTTTTAATGGGTAGATTTCCCCTGGCCTGGTGCTCGGCTATTCTAGGGTGAGGTTCTCGGGAAAAGGGCCTTGGACCAAACCGCTGCCTTGGCGGATCAGAGATACACAGTTTGGAGTTGCTGACCACACTGCCGTTCAGTAGAGCTCTTTAACATTGTCTTTTCTGGCACCTTGCTATATTTCCGCATCTCGTTTACCAATTTACCATTCTTATTTTCCCACACCAGAAGAATTCAACCTATATTCAACTAGTACCATCCTAAAAAAATATAGTACCTCCTCCCTTGGTGCAGTCAAATTTTATTTTTTATTTTCCACACAAATTGAAGTCAAAAAGCTGGCAGACTTGTGCAAAAGAGCCATACATACGCTGCTAGGGTGACAACTGTTGTATTTCTGAAGACTGCAGCACCACCTATGGCCATGGATGGCATTGCAGTACCTATGGCAATACTACCTATTGGCACAGATGGTGCAACAATCCGCTGGCTTCTCTATTCTGAACCAATCATCGCATAACTTTTAAATGCGGGCTCTGCGGGCATTTCTGCAACTAGTGCGATTAAACAGCTCTGCAATGAAATGGCCAGTCGTAGCGACAGTGTCTTTGGAAACCAGACAACACCTGTACTCTCAAAGTTACCACCAGCACAATACTCATTTACAAACAGAGAAAACTGCAGCAGGAATGACAAGGAACAACACCGCCTGCCCAAGAAACGTTTGCAGCACTGATGCATTCGGAACGACTGTCAGCAGCTATCTCCGCCTTACGCTGCACCAGAAGGTATGCACTCGTCTATGACGTCAACACAGCCAGACTATAGGAGTATCATTGCTCAACCTTGTAGCAGTGCGTTTGAGTTCCAGCCACCGCAAAATGCCAAGCATCCACTCAATGCCACACACCCAGAGGTTAAAAGTCGCCGTACAGTTGCAAATATCCTTGGCGTGCATATAATACGAACGCATGCAATTAAGACGCAGTGTTGTTCAGGCCAACTGTCACGACTCTTTACAGGGAACACAAAGTTCATAAAAGAAGGAACACCAGGATATTATCCCTACATGCCATACACTAAGCATGACGTACACCCCTGTCATGTGCTTGGTCGCATATAGTATAGTTTCTGCTAGACATGCTAGCCGCCATGCCTAACAAGCCTTGTATATATTTTCATCTCGCATAGTATATAACCTTTATGTAACAGTTTCTTTTAAAAACATGGTGTTCACTCTCTTTACAATGGCAGTGTTGAACGTGTTGGCTGGTAGAGCGGGAGACTTGGTCACGAAGATGGAAGATGTACACTGGGAGTCCAAGCAACTCATGGGATATTATTATACATCGGCCAGACGCGCACATCCATCTACCTTTCACAACTGGGCACAGCTGTTGAAAGCATACCAACGAAGGGCATGATTTGCTTGCACACATGTAAAGCTAGCATGCAATGTAAAAAAATTGTTTCCTCGCATTGTTACTTGTCCTTTCCTTTCAATTGTGATTTAATGCATGCCACGAGTCCAGTGGGATGTCATCCGATCACCTAAAAAACTTTCAGGTGTGAAGATTGACATCTCACGTCATTGATTTTAAATTGATAACAACCGGATTCTACAATGGAGTGTCTTTTCCCAACCTAATATGTCATTCTGCAAGCAGGCACAAAATCTGCCTTTGTCTGACCAAGGATCAAGCATTTTGTCTCTCCAAGAGGTTGATGGGAGCACGCATATGGTTAGTTCTCTACAGTAGAACAAAGTTTTCACAGCACGGGCAGTAGTTCTGCGATTGTAAACGGACACAGCTCACCAATGTACACAGGTGGTATACAATAAGACTCATTACAAGCTCAGCTATGAAAGTTGATATATTCCTCAGTATGATACAGCATAGCAATGTGACATGTCACTATCTCTGGTAACTCTCTGCCTAGCACAGTTCTCAAGACTTTGTAACACGCGTTTGTAATGCTGCCATCTGCTACGCAGAGCGATGCCCGCTCGTTTAGCTCACACTAAGCTGCACTGCCATGCGCCGAAGGTAGTGCTGGGTGAGAGATTAGAGGTTAAACACGCAGCGAGTGGAATAAATAAAGCTGTGACGATGAAGGCCGTGGCAACGGCAGCAATGTCTGATGGCATGCAGATGTGATTAACACTGTGATAACCAGGA
>JARKHS020004271.1:0-50050 GCA_030143305.2 Amblyomma americanum
GCGCTGATTGGTCACGATGAGACAGGCACCCGCGCAGCTGCCTGGTACCTAGCGCGGCGCAAGTCTAGCCACCCTAGCGGCGCGTTCAAGGCGATCTGCGCATGCGCACCGACGGCGCGCAGGCTGTGCCGGTACTCCGGTAACGATAACACGGTACCAGTCACGGAAGCGTAAATTAAACTCTAGGCACAGCCTGCGGCCAGTTTACGGAGGTAGTGGTCAGGCGGAGGTGCAATGTCCGGGCAATTGGTGCACCTCTGCAAGTTTTCTGAATCCACTGTAATGGTCTTGAAAGCTCATCTGGGCAGTTCGGGTCGCCGCGGGTGGCCTGACAGTCAACAAAGCTCCGGAGATTGAACCAACCAGCGTGCCGGGTTTTCCGATACACGGATGTCATTGAGCGTTTCCTAAATGGCATTATCAATTGAGAGGTGTTCCGCGTGACATGTCACAAGTGTGCACCACAGGCAAATTAACCACAGGAGCCACTTTTTGTCGGAGCTATGCCGAACATTCAGCAAGGAATACACTGATGTGCGCTAGTCGCCCCTGTTTTTAAGCTTTGTGGTTTATGGTGGTTTAACGTCCCAAAGCGACTCAGGCTATGAGGGACGCCGCAGTGAAGGGCTCCGGAAATTTCGATCGAACCCGCGTCTTTTGTGTCAGCAATCGAGTGGCATAACCACTCAGCCAACGCGGCGACTGCTTTCAAGCGTTCCATCGGCGCAGCAACCCAGAAGCAGAACACAATAGCGGCGTTTACATGAATGCGACAGAAGTTGACAACAGCCCCCCCCCCCCCCTTTTGAGGGGAAGAGCAGGTTTCGAGAAGGAAAGTCTTTACACCTCCTCTACTCTCGACCTCGACGTTTTTGCACTTTCCCTCAAAAATGGGACTGGAGTCCACTTCTGTCGCATTCTTGTAAACGCGGCTAAAGTGGACGACGCGTGCTATTGATGATCAATCCCTCGGAATTTATAAAGAATCTGGAGGAGAAAGGGGGAGACTGCCAATACGGCACTGAATTGCGCTGCACAACCCACTTAATTCCAAGCAACTGCAACAGCCCCACGTCAGGCGGCGAATTAAATGTCGTTTCCGACGAATTACACTGGCCCGAGTTGACATCCTTGGCTGCGTCGTTGTCACGTGACTAAAGCTGTAATGTCACTTGCAAATGTCTCCAATGGGGATTCGCCTGAGAAGGGGCGCAGCTATAGAAGCTCAGCGGCGGATCGCTGTGCGCGCTGCCGAAGCCTAAACCCGTGTCCCTCTCCTTTCTGCACCGCGTGTTCCGTGTGCAATCGCCTTTTGTCGGAATACCGCTGGAGCTGCGCCCAAAAATCGCACTACCAAAAAGCGTAATCGTCGACAATTTTCTTTTTAGAGTGGCTCTAATAGAGACACCCCGACACGCGCTCATGCAACAGCAGCCTGTCTTCTTCGGCCTGCAAAACGCCAAAGAAGATCGCAACGTCAAATTCTACGCTGGCCTTAAAAAAACCCGCCACCCATAGCAATGTGCTTTCCGTGCAGCATGGCATTATCATTCAAACGTTACCAGGAAGCGTAACTGGGCCCCAGGTTCAGCTAAGTAACGACGCAATCTCTGACCGAAAAATAGTTGAAAAAAAAAATAGACGGCTCTTGCTTTTGCTTAGAGTCCGCGGAGCAGCACGCGCTTAACACGGGCGCACAGTTTCGCGTGCGCTCAGCAATTCCGCGTCAGATCGCGCCCGAATCACGCTCCGAAACGAACCGACAACAAAAAGCGCGCGAAAAAGGTGTCCACTCTCTTGCCCGCCCTATCCAAGCACCTCTAACGACGCTCAAAATGCAGCGCAGTTTCATTCGGCCGCGGCCCCGTTGTTCACTCGCGGATGAAGTGCAGACGGACAACACCCACCCCCTCTCCCCGCTCTTACGCTAGTGACGTCACCGGCTCCGACGATAGTGACCAGAAAAGCCGAACCAAGGCCGTCCGGGGGCCGGGCAGACATAATAAAGATGCACCGCCAACAAAAAAAAAGCCAAAGAACAGACGGCGAGCCCACGGAACAGCTGGTCAGCGAGCGCCGCACGGGGCGCTGTGTCGCGTGCGAACACTCCGGACAGGAAGCCCGCAGCGATGAAGATAAAACAAAAATAAAGTAAAATAAAACCGCGCGGCAAGCGAGGAGACTGACGGCACGCAATGGGCTACGGCGCGGATATATATATATATATATATATATATATATATATATATATATATATATATATATATATATATATATATATATATATATATATACACACACACAGACTACAGCTGCGAGCTTTCTTATTCAACTTTTCTTCTCGCCAGCCCAAGAGGAGGGCAAAGCCATTACAAGAGAAACGGCGACCGTAAACGTCACGACCGATGGTGCAAAGTAAAAGCAAAAACCATGAAACAAATGCGAAAAGCGGCTTGCTTTCCCTTTTATTTTTCCTTTCAATGCCGACGGCAGCAGTGTCAGCGATCAAACGAAAAGCAACAATCAAATATAAACGAATGCCACAACGGCCGAAAGCCGACTGAAAGCCAAGCGCGCAGAAGACCAAACAGACGAAGCCAACCGAGATCGAAAGATAAAAAAGAACAGAGAGCGCGGGCGGAGAGAAGCAGAAAGAGTTAACCGCCACCAACGCAGCGACACCTGCGGCGAGAGCTGGAAGTGGGTCATTGTGCCAACGAAAGACAAAACAAAGCCACCAGGCGACACAAAAGGCGCTCGTAAAATAAAGAACGCGCCAAGAGGGAAATAAAAGTTAAACGAGGCTTCCACTGCGGCGTAGGCAGCAGGAGGGCGAGGTTGAAAAGCGAAAGTGACGTGTCGTCTGTTGCTGCAAAGCGAAGCAATGGCCGCAGCAGAGCGTAGCAGACGACGCGCGCACGGTCGTCTGCTTCGACGGACGACGACCGCTTTCATCCAGCCAGTTCAGGGCCGCGCAGCCGAGAGACGGCAAACAACGGTTTCTGAAACTCTCCCCCCAGGCCTCTTTCGAGTTCGGACGAGCAGCAGAGTCATAGCGTTTCTTACTATTAACTAGAGGGGAAAGCGGCCGGCGCTGCACTTCAGCCACCATGGGCGCTCAAAGCATCATGGGCCGGTGAGCTACTTGGTGCGGGACCGTCGGGTTTTTTGTTCGGGAACACAGAGTGGCGTTACTGAGATTTGCCATTCAGTCCACGGCGCGCCGCGCGCCATTCAGTTTCTTACTACTACCTACAGGGAAAGCTGGCGCCCCGTCTATGGGAGTTTGCATGGAGCTCTATCGAGACCACATCAGCCATCATACATGGCCGCTCTATAAGCATCATGGGACGGACAGCTACCGACCACAGAACCACAACTTTTGGCCAAAAAATAATGCAAAAATAAACGTTGAATAATCAAGTATGCCATAACATTAAATATCCTGTCTATAAATTCCAACAAATCAGCAAAAAAACACGTAAATGTAAAATTTGCCCAGAACAAGCGATGGCATACTCTCCTATTGGCCAAATATTGTACTCCACAAAGTTCACTATTTCGTGCTTAACAGGCGCCCTTTTAAAAAGAAATGTTTTACAAAAAAAATTTGTCCCTTAAACATTTAAGAGGATTTTGAATGGCACTTCGGGAAAGAGAAACAATTTTATTGGCGTCGTATGCTTTTGCGTTCTCGCTACTGTGGTTTTTGCGCACTACGTTTGCGCCAAGGTCGTCTGCGCGCGGGGCACGTCGTGAACAGAATCGGACATCTCGGTAACACCACTCTGTGTTCCCGAAAAAATCCGACTGTCCCGCACCAAGTAGCTCACCGGCCCATGATGCTTTGAGCGCTCATGGTGGCTGAGGTGCAGCGCCGCCAGCTTTCCCTCTAGTTAATAGTAAGAAACTCTATGGGCGCTGCACCTCAGCCACCATGGACGCTCAAAGCATCATGGGCCGGCGAGCTACTTGGTGCGGGACAGTCGGATTTTTTCGGGAACAAAGAGTGGCGTTACTGAGATGTCCGATTCCGACCACGGCGCGCCCCGCGCGCAAACGACTTTGGCGCAAACGTAGTGCGCAAAAGCCATAGTAGCAAAAACGCAACAGCACACGACGCCAATAAAAGATTTCTGTTTTCCGAAGTGCTATTAAAAAACGCCCTAAAGTGTTTAAGGGAGAACATTTTTTTTTAATATTTCTTTTGAAAAGTGCGCCTGTTAAGCATGAAATATTGGATTTTGTGGTGTAAAATATGTGGCCAATATGAGAGCAAGCCATCGCTTATTTTGGGCAAATTTTACATATACATGCCTTTTTGCCTATTTGTTGGAATTCATAGACAGGATATTTAATGTTAGGGCATTCTTGATTATCGAACAACGTTTATTTTTGCATTATTTTTTGGCCAAAAGTCGTGTTTCTGCAGTCGGTAGCTCTCCGTCCCATGATGCCTAGAGCGCCCATGGTGGCTGAGGTGGTCTCGAGGAAGTTCCATGCAAACTGCATGGAGCTTCCTCTAGTTAATGGCAATAGTTCCCTCTAGTTAATGGCAAGAAACTCTATGCGCGCAGCCGAGACGGCAAACAACGGTTTCTGAAACTCTCGCCCCCAGACCTCTTTCGAGTTCGGACGACCGGCTGAGTTTAATAACAAAAAAAAAAGCAAACGTCTCGTTCGTTCCATTAAACCAACAGTTTCCTGTAATCCGCAGCGGTCAAGTAACACCTCTCTTCGCGGGGTTTTCAAAAAAAGGTATGCGACAAAAGGAAATTGAATCGGAAAGCCAATAAACCCCCGCAGACAGATCGACTAAACCAAAGGAAGCCAGTTTTATCGACCGTACAACTCTAATCGACAGAGGATAGGAATAAAGAATACGTTACAACAAACAGCAATGTACGAATGTATTGTTTCCCCTCTCTCTCATTTTTTTAAGCTGAAAAATCTCGAACATCGCTGCACCATGCTTTGCTATTTCTTGCTAACCAAATTACTTTTAACAGCCGAAAAATCGCTGTCAGTTCAAGTTCACTAACTTGTTGGAGGCGGGAAGCAATCAGCGCAATTTGACAACTCCAAAGCAGTCAGCTATACCAGTACAAACGTTTCACATAAAAGTGCGAAATGTCTACAGCCGCAAAAAAAAAAATTAAATAACGTGAAGCACAAACGCCACTCGGAGCGGTAAAAGGAAGATTAGCCCCAAACCACCGTTTAACTAAATTACAGTGGCGCCTAGAGGGACTATTAAGAACACCGCTCTCCCTGTCGACGACCTACTCGAAACACAGCGCTCGTTTACCCCGGCCAGAAAACAACTGTTTCCCCCTTCGCCCGCTTAATTAAGCCTCACAATCGCGCTAATAGGAGGCGACACGTTTCACCCCAATTCGAACGTAGAATTACCACACCTTCGCTATCTCCCCACACAGCGAATCCCCCCCTTCTGCAGCCATTTTTATTCCGAGCTAGGCGGCACGCGCCTCGCTGGGCGCGAGAATGAAACGAAGATAAAAAATAAAACAAAGGTCATTAACGCGATCAAACCGGCGACAGGCGGTGCTACTAATTAAGCCGATATACAACGAAGTCACCTCCCCCTCTCCCCGCTGTCTCAGTTCCTGCCAACAAAATTAAAAAAATAATAATAAGCGAGGTGCTAAAGACACAACGCGTGACGCTAGCAAAGAAAATAAATGACTAAGCCTAATCGAAAAATTGCCGTCGTCTGCTCCGAGCGGACGTGAGCACAGGACAATTCACACCCCTCCCCGGCTAAAGCTGTCGTCTGCTCGCGCGAGCCTGCACGTTGCGTCGTCTGCTCCAGAAACGAAAGAAAGCAGAAAAAAGCCTAGTGAAGAAAAAAAACACAGCAGAAAGCAGGAGAGCGTTGACTCACGCCCTGTTGGGATGTTGGGCGCCCACGCGCGCTATGCGGGTCAGTGGCTGTCACGTTTTCGCTGTTAACGACAAGCGAGTCGTTAAAACGTGACAGGGGGCTGGCTGTGGGTGGGTGTCTGCGGGGGAGGGGTTGAAGTGAAAGGCCGCGACGAAGCTGGGAAGTATAGTACGGCACGCTCCAGCTAAGGTGATGATGCATGATCGCTGTAAGTGTCCTATCTGTTGTTCGCCTGACACCGAAGAAAAAAATCTATTTTGTTCGCACCAACTACCGCAGACAGCTTTTTTTTTCCAAGCTTTGTTTATTCCGGGTCTGGCCCGCGTAGGTGAAAGGGAACCACATATCCGAAATTAAGGGTGCAACCGAAGTTACGTACTGTAGAGGTAAATACAAGAAACGTAAACGGTAAGTCCAGTAAATTAACCTGAAATAAATGGTTACTGCCAAAGTAGAGTTAATTTTTTTATTCATAAGTAGCTTTCCTCAAATAACAAGATACCTTGCCGACATGAAAGTCGTCCAACGGTGCCGCTCTAACGCAACCCATCACTTCGCTATGAATCTCGGCCTGAGTAACCTAGATCGTCTCCATTTTAAACCATCATAATTTTAGCTGTTTCCCATTAAGTATCACGGAATCTTCTTGCGCGCACAGGTAGGTAAGCCTGATTTGCAAATTTTCTTGCTTCTGACATAAGTCCGCTCTGCGAGCGGGCGGTCTTTCTCCTTGTCACACGTAAGGAGACTTAACTGTCTCCGCCAACTCTTTCTTAGTTGCCGGCCGCCAAACGCTGCTTGCCAAGCCCCTTCTAGCCTCGCGGGATGGCCCACTGATTATGAAAACAATTTCAACCCCAATAATAGTAATAATAACATTATTAACAGCAACAATAATGTTTCCTGGACACGCAATGGAATTAACACGGCGCAGTGGTTCCATCTAAGCCAACGTTTGGTTTATGTGACGTGACTACGCATCGTCACAGCTACGCGATGTGGTTCAATATGAGTACATACCTGATCAGCACTAGACCTCTCTTGGACATCCACAGGACATCCATGCGGGTTTTAATGTCCACTGGGTAGTTGCGTAAAACAAAGCAATAGAAACTAGCAAAAATAATAAACAATAACTGGTGTTCTTAGTTCTAAATAGTTACGTGAAAAGAAAAAAACAAAGGAGCAACTAAGAGGCGCGTTGAGGGATGCGCCCGGAACCACCGGTAGCCTAAGTTCGCGTGAACACGGTATGTGTTTCAGAGCTCCGTGATGAGCAGTGCCAGCTGCAGGGTCTCCCACCCCAGCGGCGTATCCTCGCACACGCAAGTCTCTCTCTCTCTCTGTCCTCTCGCCAGAGCAAATGAGATAAAAGAAGATAAGGGCAGAAGCCAAGTAGAGAGTGGGTGCAGATAAGGACGATAAGCGCCCCCTCAACATTACATCACCCGGCTGCAGATGCCGCTGTCAGGCGGCGGAGGAGTTCACTGTCGTCTCGCCAGCTAGACCACATGCTCCCAAGGAAACGACCGCAGTGTATGTGTCCACGCGTGCAAGTCCCGTCTCAGCAGTTCTATGCAGTGCGGCAAAACCCGCAGGTGTAAGAACACCCGAAAAGGTAACAAAAAGGACCAGAGATAAGAAAATGGTTGGGTTTTAACGTGCTTGAACCGAGTATACGCGTGAAAAGCATGTGTTTGGCCTCACTGGCTCATGCTTCTGCTTTGCTGGGTCGTCAGCACGTCTGATATCAGACACAGGTTAAGCTCTGATCGAGGTTAAGCTGCTCATCTGTTCGCGCCGCAAATGGAAGTTGATGAAGTCGACGACACGCACTGCACAGCGCGAGACGGTGGCAGCTGAACACGAGGGGCCATCGGTTGCGGCGATAGCATGGTGCTCTCGTGCACTGGATAGCGATGCAGCAGATCTGTTCGCGGCGCCGCGGATATATACGCACTTTTTTTTATTTCTGCGGGCGTAGTTGGCTTCAGACAAACAGACAACAGGTGTTTTCGGGAGTGCAGGCCTTAGTGCTAGGCCACTAAAACTCCAACGCCAAGGAGTGACACTTATGTAGCCGCACCACATGTGCGTGCATGGGTGTTTTATTGTTTCTCCAACACACACACACACACACACACACACACACACACACACACACACACACCACACACACACACACACACACACACACACACACACACCACACACACACACACACACACACACACACACACACGCACGCACGCACGCACGCACGCACGCACACACCGTTGAACCTAGTCATAACGAAGTTGAAGGGGTCCGGCGATTACTTCGCTATAGCCGTAGCTTCGTTATAACCCGTTTTGACCGAGCTTCCAAGGGGAATCATCATTATTTCGTTATATCCATTATTTCGCAATAAACCGTTTCTTTATAACATGCTCCTACCGTAGATATACATACAAATTCAAGTGAAAAATCCATGGTTTAAGGAATTCAGCCACAGCACAGTGGAGTACATCATTACAACTATGATTCCGCGATGGAATGCTCGATTTCGACGAAACGCTAGCCAAAGCCAAGCACGAAGTGTCAGTTTCCCGGCATTCCTGCAGCGGATGAAGCGCTTTCGCAAGAAACTCGCACAGACGGTGGCGCCTATCGGTGTGAAATGTATCGGCAAAAAGATATAATTCGTTAGAAGTCCCTTCTTAATTCTTCACCACGAATTCCGGCAGATAAGTGCTTCCTCCCGAGCTTTATTATCCTTCCTCGAGACTTCTGTCAAAAGAGCCCTGCCTCCCCACCACCCCCATATTTACCTCCACCAAAACACTACAAGGGCAGGGCGAGCTAAGCGCAAGCAAAAAGCTACTGAACTTTACATTCCAAAAGCGGTCCTGCATGAAACGGAAGGCTCCCTATCTGCAAAGATGAACCCACACCAGGCAATTAAAAGCCGGGGTGGACATGCCGAAGAAAAGGGGGGGGGGGGGGGGGGGGGGGGCGCACAGCACAAGGAGGGCACCTCACAGCGCAAACTCCCGAACCAGAGCTGGGAGGGGATCCATCGGGGCGATCGTAAAAGGGAGGGAGCCGCCGCCTCGGAGGCACTGCTCCTCGAGAGACGCGAAGCGGAGATTCTGCTGTGTGCTCTTAGATGAGGCACCAGAGGAGAGCCGACTACAAGGCGGGCATAAAAGACGCCCCTGGATGGGGGAATCCGAACGACGCCATGTGTGTGCGTGTGTGTGGAAGGGGGGCTCTTTAAAACCCTTTTCGACGAAGTTCCCTCCGACAGCGGACAGCGCTCAGCAAAAATGCACGCAGAGGCGTGAGGGCTACGTGGGGATGCGGTAGTTACGCCTACAGCGGGGTCATCGGAACTTCCGTTTCTTTTCGGTTCCCGGAAAGACATCCATTAGCCATTGCCTTTTGCTGCACTGACCATCCGCATCTCCGGCTTTTCTTTAATGTTGGCAAGCAAAAAAAAAAAAATCTCAAGAACTTTACACCTCGCCCTGGACCAATGAAGAGACAACGATAGCCGTAGCAGAGGCGGATTTATAGGTCACCCTTAGAGGGGGCGGTTCAATGGTCCATTTTAACCATGCTTCTCTCGGACTTGGTGTGAACAAAACAGCGCAGGTACCGTTATTGCGCTGTTTGTTCTCACTTCGTCTCTACGTGCCGACCGGGCCAAATTTCCGCTTTCTTAAAGAAGACTTTTTGCGTCGAAAAATGAGGTTTAGTACGGCTGCCCCCCCCCCCCCCCCCCCAAAAAAAAAAAAAAAAAGTCCGCCCTGTGCCGTAGTGCACCCCAAGTTACCACTACCAGAGCTATTTAATTTCAGTTGCAGAGCTCCGAATCAAAGTCCGACGACTACCTGCGGCCAGTTTCTGTAGGTTAGCAGACTGTGACTCTGCCTATGTGTTTGGCAATCAACTGTTCGCGACGCCCGGCCGCTCTTCAATCCTCACAGAGTCTACGTTTCAGGTGCCCTGGGAAGCTCACGCGAGTCCCGCCAGGTGGCGAGGCTATCTGCTAACCTCCTCATACGGCGCAGTCGGAGCGTCCGACTGATACAAGGGCCCAACATGGGCCCAAGGATCTGACCATCATTCCACGCGCTTAGCACATAGCAGTGGCGAACCTCTACTTCGAAACCAGGCTGTTCTCTGCTGCAGCTGAGGGAGGGCCGGAAAACCAGGAGGATAATGGGCAGGAAAAAGAACTCAAAAGGAAACTGTCCGGCCCGACTGACAAACAGTGGCGCCATCTATGAGCCTGAAAGTCAGCTATTGGTGGCACTCAGCGACTTTCGTTTATCAGCTATATTCGTGTTTTGTGCAGCACTGAGCAGTTCAATAGAATGCCGCCGGTGGCGTGAAAGTCAGGTAGTTTCCGAATTTCGGCTCAGAGCATCGAAGTATGACATAGGGCCTCCGCTCGGAGATTGCGAACTGACATAACGATCAATGAGCTCTGAACTTACGAATTCCCGTACTTGCAGAGACACATACATCGCACGACAACAGATGGCGCTTTCTGGACAGTCTCAAACTTCCCTCCCGGCTGCGGAGGGGAAAGACAGGCATAGAAGGAGGGGGTCTCACCTTGCACCCCTGCCACCGACAGGCGTAGAGGCCTTGGTCCCTGGTCTGAGTATCCACGTGCGCCGCCCGGACGTGGTCGCCGAGGGCCTCTTCGCTGCGGAGCCGCATCTCGCAGTCCAGCCATCGGCACGGGCACAGGCCGTCCTCCCCGACCAAGACAGAGGACTGGGTCGACGAACAAGGCGAGGGCGCCGCCGCGAAGGACGCAGGGGAGCAGGAGGACGCGCACGGTGTTGACGACGAGCCCGCTGCAGCCGAAGACGTCGACGGACCCGCCGCCGTCGACGAAACCTTCGCCGGCGAGACCCCCGTCGACGAACCTACCGTCGGCGACGCGGCTACCGGCGGTGCGGACGTCGGTGAAACCGCTATTGACAATGCGGCCGCCGACGTTTCGGCATTCGATGTAGTCTCTGTTTCTAATATACACCCGGACTCCTCCTCGTCTGGAATGCTTCTACTACTGCTGCTGCTGCAGTCGGGCGAAGGAGGCGGCAATGAAGCCTCCGACTCAGCTTGTCTTAGGTGATGCTGCTTCTTGTGGTTCTGCTGTTGCGCGTTGTGATTCGGCTGTGAGGTGTGGTTCGGCAGTGAATGGTGGTGATGATGACCCGTGCGGTGCTCGAGGACGTGGTTCCGGCGTTCCTGGCTTCTGCTGGCGTCCTCGCAGTCTTCGTGGGCGTGGCGTTCCTGATGGCGGCTCTCCCTCTGCTGGCGATGGTCCTGGTGACGATGGGTGTTGCGAGGCGACGACGACGTCGTCGCCGCCTGGTGGTGGGTTTCGTGGTGACGGCGCAGTTCCGGTTGGTGTTGTTGTTCCCTGTGGTTTCTTAATGGGCTGGTACAGCTGCTGTTGCTGCTGGCGGCGGTGCTGGTACTGGTGGACGCCTTGCGCTGCGGGTCCAACCGTTCGGCGACGAGGTCGACGCAGTGCCGAAGAAGGGACTCCACCTCGGCCTCCCTGCGCCTGCAGATGTCCTCGTCCTCGGGCTCTTCATCCTGCGTGACGCACCCGCATTCGGTGTACTCACTGCTTGCCAAAAGATGTCAACTCACTCCGCCCAGGCCTACAGTCAAAACATGATTGCATTTTGCGGAAAGGGAAGTGCGCCACTTAGGACTCACGAAAACATCGAGTACCGGCTAGAGGAGTAACGCTGTTCTTTTAAGACAGGTCCTTTGACAGGCATAAAACAAATGGCTAGCGAAAGCTCCTCGATTGAAGATACCACGTTTCACAGCGATTGTGGTAGCTTCGGGGGCCCTCATCTGCGCACACCACATCTTCTTCACGCGTTCCCTTTAAAGCGATAGCGGTTCTCCTTCGGCCTGCGCCTCGCTCTCACTACCGACCAATAAAATCTTACGTGCCCATCAACGCTGTGTATAAAACGGCTTATTTAAAAAAATGAAAAAAGGGGCACCTGAGGAGTTCCTACGCCCTGTAAGAAATTGTTTACTTCGCCAAGAAGGCATAACTAATGAATCTCAATCAGAAGCGCTGCTGGTAAAGTTCCAGTCCCGGGTAAACTGACCTTACTAGTCCTATTCACGCGCACGTAAAACGTACTGAAGACATCTTACCACTGCAAGGCATCGGGCATGAAAACAAATCCACAGTGAATGAACTATGCGCTACACAAGCCTGACATTGATGACGGTCATAAAGAGCTCGGACGAACACACTCACTGAGGCACTCCTTAAGAGAAAGACGGCGAAAGACAGACCAGGAAGTGAAAGACCAGGAAGGCAGAGAGGAAGTGAAAGTAGTAGAGAAGAAAGGAAAGACTACTTCCGCAGGCTGTTCTCCGTCCTGGCCCTTAGTAAAGAGTGACATACCTCTGAACTCGCATGCTGGCTTACCGATACGGCTGTGGCATCCCGTTTCCTTGCATCCCCCGAGAGCTTCCTCTTCCGCCTGCTCTTGGCGCAACCGGCCGGATGCGGCGAAGGCGACGCCACCTGGGCCGCACACTTCTGCGACGACGTCAATGGCGACGCCTGCCGACACGCAGGGGGCGCAACCGTCGCGCACAACTCGGCGTGGGACACCGTGGGCCCGGAGCAGCTGGAAGACGACACTGGCACGCTCGACGACGTTACGGATGAAGACAATGAGGCGGGTGGCACCGCCAGCGAAGCAGCGACAGTCGATGTTGAACAGGTCGTTAAAAAGGGCGCCGCGGCGGTTGACGTCACCGCTGAGGTGGCTGAAGACGATGATGATGAAAGACTCGAGGCCAGCGCGGACGAAAAGGAGAGTGCGGCGGTGGTGGCGGCGGCCAAGACAGACGACTGTGGACGCGGGGACGCGGGCGAGCCGGCGGGGCAGCAAGAGTCCGAAGCCGAAGCCGTGGCGGCGGCCACGACCTCGTCGACGAGCCGGAGGTCTCGCTTCCGGGCGTCGGCGGCCGACTCGCCCTGCCGGTGCTGCTGGGGCAGCAGCAGGCGGGACAGGTTGAAGCCGGAGTCCGGCGTGGCGTCCCCGAGGTCCCCCAGGTCTCCGGAGACCAGGCTGGCGACGCTGTCCGGCAGGCCCTCGGCGCCGCCCGAGTCGCTGAGGACGCTCTCGGGCGAGCAGGGCGCCGACGAGGCCGAGTCGCTCGAAGACCGGCATGACTCGCCGCTGCTCGTGGCCACACTGCGAAAAGACAGGACGGGATGGTCAGCGAGGACAGGCGGCAGGGACAGAAGACATGTGCAGCGTTTCTCGAAAGTTTACGCCCCAAGTGATTTGCTTCGAAAGTGTCTAGTCCCTTATAAAAATGGTCTATAGACCGTCTATATAGACTTCTTATGGACTCTATTGCCATCCTATAGATACTTATTTTTGTCTATTCATAACCTATAGACTACCTATAGACAAAAGTTTACTAAAAGTGTGTGGCCATAAATCTATACATTGTCTATAGACTGCCTATAGGATTTGTATTGGCTACAGACTGTTCTCTAGGGTTTGTCTACGGAGAGTCTATAGACTTTGTAGACAGAAGTCTATGGACATTCAATAGACTGTATAAAGATGTTTTTGTAATGGGTAAGCCTCTTAACTGTAGCACGGAAATTCCAAGATTCGCAGGGGCGAGGACCACAGCACCTCTCATCTTCAAGGCATCTGGAAAGCTGTTGACGCCAACAGTAGGACCCAGAAGGAAACCCCTCGGTCTCATTGCTTTTGACGAAGATTATACGGCGACGGTAAAGCAAAGTAACCAGTACAGGACGCCAGAATTACCGCTACGTGAGCGTGCCGCAGCCAACAGCTGACTGTGTCACTCTAAACAAAAAGGAGTAAAAAGCGGAGTAAGCTGTCATCTAGCACACTCGCTTTTTACACCCATACAGGTGTACTAGTGTTTAGAGTGTACGCCGCTATTGCTTGCAGGCAATAATGGACTGGTAATCAGAAAAAAATGCCCCCCGGTAACTGCAAACCCGGCACATGATAACTGAGGTTCTGCGCAGCTGCACGACAAACTTAACAGCGAGTAAAATTGTTAACTGTGGTTACTTCAAACTTGAGTGATATCGGTAACTACCCTCATTACAAAAGCCGACTGCACCCAGTAAACCGTGGTCGCAATAAAACGCAGCTGCACTGTCCGTGTATTAAAGGCGCAAGACAGTCGAATGGTCATGGACACACTGACAATTACTTCCGCGATAAGAAGGCGACAATTAAACTGCGCGCCTTGCTGTGAATTAACTTTGAAGAAGGAGTTTTTCACCGACCGGTATGGTAGCGAGAAACCGATAAGTGCTCCCACCGGCCAGGACTATCAAAACACAGCATACCCACTGGCGTAAAAGTGCAGGCACTCACAAAAGTTTTCGAAACATGGAGATAACAAAAAAAAAGGGGGGGGGGGGCTTAATTGCTTAGAATTCCAAGCATGCAGCCACTAACTTCAGGGGTTTTATAGGCATTTTCCCGCGCGACTTGCACAATGCACCCCCCTATACCTGATCACGCCTCTAGGCAGCGAGTGAATTCAGCTTTTTCACGATTTCGGTGTTCCGAGAACTGTTTGCGGGCGCCTGTACACTGCCGCTGCCAACAGCGGTACATATTTCATACAACGGTTGTCTAAGGTGGTCTCTCCAAGCAGGATCACCTCGCAAAGCGACAGAATATTTTCTGGAGCGCGAAAACCAGTAAATTACAATTGCAGGGTGCGTTTTGCCTGCAATGCGCAAAACTGGCCACTGGAGTGCAAGACAGCTTTGAATGCTGTTGGCTATCAGCTGCAGAAGGATTTTGCCACAAGTAATCGAGAGCTTTAGACATTCGCGGCACGGGTTATCCAGGGTACCGTCGAAAAGTGCAGGTTCAAAAACACGGAGACAAGCCTCTGAAGGCGACCAAAAACTACGGCTTCTCCGATACCTCCCCGGTGAAAAGAAGAACGGGGGAAGATATATACGTGTCTATAAAATCGCTCTCTTGGGTACACGATAGCAGGATAACAAGGTCCTCAATGTTCCTGAAGGAAGCGGTCAAAGCCCGAGCTCAAAGCCTATATCTCTTACAAAAATTTCTTTACACAGTCTATAGACTGTCCATAGACTTTTGTGTATGAAGTCTATAGACAAATCCTAGAGAATAGTCTAAAGACAATACAAATCCTACAGACAGTCTCTATAAAATCCATGAATTTACGGCCATACACTTTTACAAGACTTTTGTCTATAGACAGTCTATAGACTAGAAATAGACAAAAGGAAATATCTACAGGAAGGCAATAAGAGTCTATAAGAAGTCTATAGACAACTTTTATCAGGGTACGTCACACACCCCCTGCTCTGCTATTCCTCCACGTGACGCTGGTCGCTAAACCTGACAGCATAAACCTGACAGGTGAGCAGGATAAAGGAATCAATCAAGGTTCACATTCAGCGTTAGGTGCAAGGAGTGTGCCTTCACCTCGCTCTGGGTTGCAGAAGCGACGGACACTGCGTTGTTCACAATACTAAGAAAGTACTTTCTGCATGCTTTGTCAGTGCCGAATCCGTTTCCGGTATACTGAGACCTGTGATATAGGCGTTCCCTTCCATTACGGTCTGCTTTCTCGTTTCGAATCGAAAACGGTTTTCTGCCTGCCTTTCAGCTACGGGATCCGCAAAAACTCCCCCGGGAAGACCACGCGTCGCCGGAGCTATTGCTGCAGATTTTAGGGAAATTCAAATCACGTGACCGAGTGTTAGTAGAAGCCAAGCACGCGACACATTGGCCAAGTGGACAGCTTGCACACTTCACTGAACATCCACACAGCGAGAAGCAAACCATCCGCCCAGACTTTGCTCACTTACACGCCTGTGCCAACGGACATTCTGGAAAGTGTGACTAGTCGATGTAACCAACCAGGCTGCGCACAGGAGATGGGACTTAGAAGAAAGACGCACTAGGTACGTCTGAACTAAGAAAAAAAATTCACACAAAGTGTTTTCCTAGTTATGCCAGCACAATGTCACATTCACAATTCACATTTCGCAATACGTTTCCTTTCAGGTAGCTTCCATCTGGCGAGGTCAAGACCCAGAGAATCCCCGTCACCGCTGACAAGACTGACTTAGGTACACGGACTGCACCCAAAACAAGACCACCAGTGCCGAGCGAACGCCACAAGCAGGTGTCACGGCCTTGGACAGGAGTCCTCCAGGCCCCAGGCAGCGCACACAGCGAGCACCAGGAACGGTGATCAAGAGAAGGCGTTCAGCCGCCATCGCAAGCACAGAGAGGCGAGCCACGCGACTCTAGCCACGCGCCGGCTGTCACACTGTCGTCGGCGCTGGCACCGAGGAGGGTCGTACCACGTGACTCAGCACTAAGCACGCGCGCGACACATGGACTCGTGGCACACACGCGGGGCTTCCTCACTCCAGCTGTGCGTAATGCGTTAAACACATGCACAGTGTTTAACCCAAGAACAGATGAGGAGGAGGAGGAGGGCAGGGGAGTGTGTGGGGGGGGGGGGGGAGAGGGCGGAAGAGACACGCGGCGAACTGTTTATACTTAGCAGGAGAGAAACCGAGACACACACGACGCCACGTCGTATACCACACGCGACGTTTCGGGTTTCGAGTCGAACCACGCGCGACACGAGGCGGGGTCCGCACGCGCGCCCTCTCGGGTATATATGCGGTTCAGATTCCGCCCTGCTCGGTTCCTTTGAAACGATGGAAGTGTATAAGGGACGTGCACAGATATACGCTCGCCCTGTACGCGTTGAAACCCACTGTGGCACGGACATAATGACCCGCTTCTTCGTTGGGGCCCAGTCTTATAAGAACTTCAACCTCTCCCCCGCTCGGAACGCGGTCCTGAAAAGCTCGGAAGTCAACGAAGTAGGAGATGCATGCAACGGGGGAAGGAAAATCGGTGGGGGGCAGCCCGCAGACTCTCTGCAGAGGCATTCTTGAACTCTCTCTCTCTTTCTCCTGTATGTGTGTCTGCACCTCTTTTTTTCTTCGTTTATTTCGATTAATACCTCAATACGGCCATCTTGTCGAATCCAGCTTCATCCTTCAGCAACCGCTTCTAGCTCCAACGACAACGCAAAGGTGAAATTAATTGCCTCCGGTTACGAAACATATTCACCCTGCTCCCAGCTCGTCATTGCCTCGGTGTACGCGCATCCTCTACCGCGTGCTTCAAATAATCCAAAAACAAAAGCGAAGCAGGAACATTAAAAAAATAATAAAATAATCTTTCATAACGGCCGAAGCACACACGACGGTTTTTCGCGACCGCGTGGTATACGCTTCGATCGATGTCACGCCACCGCGACATTGGACGGGAAACCCAATTCGTTTCGTAAAACCGAAACCGGAGATAGGTGTTTTCAATTTCTTGGTGCCCCCATAGCCTCCATTTGCGAGCGTGTATTCATATGCATACTTGCGTAAGGAAGGATCGCATTACGGCAGTAACTAGACGTCAGTTTCGCCGTGTGACCAGAGTGCCTTATAAAATGTAGCCGTGCATGAGCAAGGCCAAAACAAAAGGACCCCTGCGTTCTCGGGAAGAGCGACGTCACTTTCTGCGCGATTCCTGCCCTCGCCCATACCACTCCTTTCCCACTTCAATAGCGAATACTATACCGGGCCCACCTATATCGCGAGAGCTCAATTCTAATTGGTCAGCGGGAACCGGCAGCGCTCAGTTTTACTGGCTAGGCACTGTGACCACGTGACGCCGGTCTGGAGACGTCATCCAGATGGCGGCTATAAGAGACGCGGTTACAGCTACGACGACGCAGAGACTGCTTTTCCCGTGGAAATCCTTTAAGTTGTAAGTCTCGCTTCCGCATTTGTTCCACGTTCCTGTTGGTCATTTCCCTTCCGAGGACTATTGAAATTGAAAATCTGTATTTCTATCGCAAGACACGCTCTTGAGAGGGGACTCAACAGAAGAAGCTGCGATATGCAGCTTGGAGGCCGATTGTGCACACACTGTCGGCAGCATGCACAGCGCGAGGACACAAGAACAAGGCATACACACAAAATTCAATACGGGAACCAAATTCAACAAGGCATACATGTCGTGAAAGCACGGTTGATTAGACTGTTCAAGAAAAAAAAAGCACGGAAATTAGAGATTTTCTGGAGGTGTTTTCAAGTACGAATTTTTCGTCTTCCAAGGCATTAAGGAGTAGTGTTAATTTGTAGGATATTGACTGAGCAAATTAATTACTGCGGAAAAACGGTAATGATAAAAGAATTATGCAACCGTACGTTAAAAGTAATTAAGAATGTAATCTATTAGTTTCTTTAACGAGCTGCAGGTCTCTAAACTATTTTGTTTCGTGTTTCGAACTGAACAAGTGCGCATGCATGACTTGCTCCAAACTGCGGGAGCCATGGGATAAAATGTTGAGAAACATTGTCAGCAGTAAAAATGGGACAAAAAGTAGGCTCGCGGAATAAATTTATCTGGTACGGCTCTCTTTCTAAAGAACGAAACAGATCCTTGATCAGCATGTGTTCCGCACTCCAGAGCGTGGTCAGCAACGTTTAGCGCGCTAGCAATAGGTGCCTCGCTCGCGCAAATGCCGTCCTCTACGGGGATGAAGCTACGGAGTAGCTCGGGTAAGGTCGGCTAACCTCGGAGGAGCGTCGCGCCGGCTGCAGCCAATGGGAGGAAGCTCGAGCAAGTTAGGAGGAGCGTCGCGCCGGTTGCAGCCAATGGGAGGAAGCTCGGAGGAGCGTCGCCCCGGCTGCAGCCAATAGGAGGAAGCTCGAGCAAGCTCGTCGCGCCGGCTGCAGCCAATGGGAGGAAGGCGAAAGATGCGAAGACGAAAAAGATCGAGGCGAAGGATGAAGTTGCCTCAGCAACGTGGGTATGTGCCATCGCTTTTGAGGATACAACAACAACGTGCAGTATAGAGCCGAGTACAAAGGGATTCACAGACCGCCGAACAGAGGTAACGGCGACTCAAATCGTAACGAGCAGATCACGGGGCTGATCGCAGGAGGAAAACCGAGGAATGGCTGCAACATTCAGGTGCAACTCGAAATTGCAAGCTTGTAACAAGTCAATGATAAACAAAGGCTAAGCAAGGTGCTAGTAGCGCACCTAAGTCGCATTTAGCTTAACCAGGTAAATTGGGGGTAATTTTTTTTCATATTCAAACCAGCACGTATAACTCACGTGACGGCCTATGATACTGTCCTGAGGGCACAATTAGACTTTACCCTAGATAACTCCACAGAATTAAGCGCTTAGCCACCAGCAACACGTTCACTGCAATCAATAGTCGGGAACATCGAGTAGAGAAGCCTTTTGTGACCAGGTTCCTACTGGTTTTCAGACTGCATCGTATGACATTCCTTGTTGTCTTTTCGCCCTACGAAATGGGGCGCAGTATCACTTAGTTGTTCGGCGTTCAAACAAGGAACGCCTGTTCGCATTCGTCACGATCATTAGAAGACCGCGAATGAAAAGAAGGGGGTCCACTCATTACGCGAGGACAAAAATTGTACGTTTTGAGAGCCAAATTATGCGGAAACGTTCATTATATGAGCGCTGTCATTATGAGAGTAAGTACGCTATAAAAAGGCCGGCTGTGAGGAATAAACTCGCTGTAAGTGGGAACGGCACTGCGGTTTCATGCGCCTTACTGCACGTGGTCCCTGTCCACTCTTGAAGCGTGTTTTCCTTCTATCAGCTAACTAGACCAAACCAAAGCATCACATGGTACCGCGAAAACTGGACAGCCTTCCTGATATGGCGGCTATCACTGGCGGGAACGAGCTCCCGTACTCTTTCCCCAAGGTAGATCTATAGACTATACGACATTATTTCGTCTTCCTCTACCATGCCTAGCTTTGCTGGACACTAACAACAAGCGCCATCTGTTGGCCGTTAGCAGCGGACATCGCGTGACTCAATGATGATATTTTAAACTTGTAATTTTGAGGGAACTATAGACTCCCGAGAGATTGTGCGAGAACATGGCTATTATTCTCACCGACCGTTCCTCCTCGCTGCAATATGTGACCTATAAAATACTTCCTGCGCTCACAGCAACTTTTTGCGACTGCCGTAGAACATTAATGGATGCACCGAACAATCGAAATTCTCGCGGCGATTATCAGTTTCCAGCGCCACTCGGCACGCGGCGGCAGCCGTGCGAACTAGAAGCGTTTGTCCACGTTTCCTGGGCTTTTTGCGTGGTTTCCCACTAGAGCAGCTACCGTAGTAACACCGCGCTGCTAGCTAGGCGTCTAAGCAGCGTCGCTAAAAGGCTGAGAGGCGTTGGGACCAAAAACGCTCCCGCGTCATCGCCTACGTCGCCACCAAGATCGGGCCATTCCATCAAACGGAATAAGACAAAGAAACCAGGAACAAGGGAGACGATACGGAGTGAGTGAGGAGGAGGAACCGCCTTCAAATTGCCACACTGTCAGCGCAAATGTGGCCTACACGTGCGAATAAATAGCGGGAGAGGGGGGGGGGGTGAAAAACAAACACCTAGATACGAAAAACACTGCAGGAAGGACTCCCTCTTTTTAGCAAAGCTCGACCTTCATATTCTCGCCTCGTTGAGCCGTTCGAGAAATAAGAACAGCTAAAAGAAACAAAAAATAGAGAGAACCCACGCAATGCGTTAAGCGAAAAGCGAAGGCGCGCCCTCCATCCCAGGCTCGGGTGTTAAGCCGAGGCCAAGAGCACGTCAAGCCGGCCCAGATTAATGAAGACGAAGTGACGGCGGGGCCAAACGTGCTTTCTCGCCAGACGGCGCCCTGCTCCTCGCACCTCCCCCTTCTCCTCATCATCCCTCTATACTCGCCTCGCTAGCACCCCACGCTGTTTGATGCGCTCGGTTTGTTGCCCGGCCCCTCGGTTGCGCTGGCAGCCACTGCTCTCGGTCCCAGATCGGTGAACTCGGATTTCTTTTTCCTCCCAACGTTACGACACTATAAGCGTACGCTAAACAAGCCGCGATAAGCGGTTATCTTCATAATCGACGAACAGACGACGCTGAAATGAAGGCAGAGAGTTTCATTATTAATCTTAACTTAGTTTACCCTCCCGTTTAGGTGTGTAAGCAGAGGGGCATAACAAAAAGATGTGGATAAAAGGAAGCATGGATTGAGAGCAGTATAATTACGGTACACGATACTGGGGGTGGGGGAGGGGGAGGGTGGGGGGGGGACGCGAACATTTCAAAGTTGCGTGCGTCAGATATGCGAGCTGCTGAAAGGGAGCTCATTCGAATTGAGAACATGTCTGAGAGAATACAGGCCGAAAGGTCCCTAACAAACATTTCAATGGACAGTCCGTGTACTGCTTACAGACTACCTGCTGACTGCCGAAATTTCTGTGAGCGGTGAGTGCTCCAACGAGGAATGTCAACTTTGTGCTCAAAGTGGATTCTTGGTGCAACAGATCCCGGGTTCGAACCCGACCGCGGCGGCTGCGTTTTTATGGAGGAACAACGCTAAGGCGCCCGTGTGCTGTGCGATGTCAGTGCACGTTAAAGATCCCCAGGTGGTCGAAATTTTTCCGGAGCCCTCCACTACGGCACCTCTTCTTCCTTTCTTCTTTCACTCCCTCCTTTATCCCTTCCCTTACGGCGCGGTTCAGGTGTCCAACGGTATATGAGAAAGATACTGCGCCATTTCCTTTCCCCCCAAAAACCAATTATTATTATTATTATTATGCAACAGATGATACCTGATGCACCAGCACGCACGTATGCACCGCCGGTCTACCATATTTCAGTTAAGGTGAGAGGACGTGCTGCCGCACTGGGGGATATGAAAAGTGCTGTGTTACATGCGAGTCTGCGGTGAGACATCGTTCATAAGCTCATAGGGTTTAAAGACAGTGCCCTGCCTCCCATCTTACGTCCATGACAAGGCCCCTAATGGCAGGATTCACATTGCGTGATCCTGTCACGGTAACCTTGTATCCCACTGCAACGGCTTATGGTTCATGGCAGCTTTAACGTCCCAAAGCGACTCAGGCTATGAGGGACGCCGTAGTGAAAGGCTCCGGATAATTTCGACCACCCTGGGGTTCTTCAACGTGCACTGACATCGCACAGTACACGGGCCTCTGGAATTTCGCCTCCATCGAAATTGGACCGCCGTGGCCGGGATCGAGCCCGCGTCTTTCGGGCCAGCAGCCGAGCGCCATAACCACTGAGCCACCGCGGCGGCCCCCTTACGAAGGCATTCAGTAGAACGGTGAAATCCGTCGCTTATGATTGACCTTCAGTTTCCGCGGTACAACACCCCACAGGTGCGCAGACACGACCGCCGGCTTCTGGAGATCCATGAACTCGGCATAGGCATTACGCAGCTCACAACACCTCAAGGTCACAGTGTGCAGAGCCCCGTTCACACGTGGTACGGCAAGAGGTATAGTGCAACGTTAGCGAAGAAAGCGGAAGCTCTTCCACCCACTCCAAATCTGAGCCAACCAACCGAAGAATGAAAGAAGACACTCCACGCTAAAGCTTTCAAACATCCTGGCAAAGTCCAAACCCCGATCCGCCTAGAATGAAGCACGAGCTGTGAATAAACAAGCGGCGCCGAAGCCGGCGTATCGTCGTTACGCGCCCGTCGACGGATAAGGCGCTGAAAGACACGGCGGCAAGGCCACCGCGCGTTAAGCCCAAAGCAGAGTGCGAGAGACACTTGCGACACACAGAAACCGCAACGACGACGGACAGTGCGGCTCCAAACGCGGCGGACGGCCGCGTTCAGGAGCGACTCCAGATGTGACCGACGCCAACGTCATCGCAGCCAATCAGAGCAGAAGGTCCCCGGCTTCTCAAGAGCGCCACCCTTCGCGAAACCCTCTCGGAGCGTTGAACAGAAGGATGGCCTCCACATTGCCGCGGCGAAGAGGGAGAGGAAAGAAATGAGACGAAGCAAAAAAATAAAAAAGAAACGACGACCCCCGGAGCTGCTTTCCAGTCGTTGCGGCGACTCGGCCGCGCAAACACCGCCACTGGAAACCGACCGAAAGGCCACAAGGCTTGCCCACCGTAGAAACCCCGTGCCCGCGAAGAAGTGTACTACGCTCTCCCCTGGAACAGTGCCCGTGGCATCGCCCCTATTGACAAACAAGGCTGCTTTATTTTTCTTTATTCCCGTGGCCCGCGGGCGTGCTCAAGGACGTTTGGTTTTTCGACGTGTGTTTAACAGCGACGCTTCGACACATCTGTCGAACTGCGGAGGCCGGCGACGCCCTGGCGTCTGCGCTCGGAGGAAGGATTGCGCTCGCCCAAGACCTTCGCCGTGACAGCTGTCTACAGCGTTACGAGACTGCTCCAACAGGCAGACCTGTAGGAGCACAAAGCGCTCGGCCATGACGACAAGGCACCCAGCTGTCCAGAGGTTTCTTCTACGGTCGATCGGCCTAGTCCTTCCAATACTGTCCTGGATCCTGGGCGGGGTCCAAGCGGACGGCAGAGGCTTCCCGGAGGCCAGGTCGTACCTCATGCACGACATCGCCCTCTCCTCGACCCTGTGGCGAACGCTGTCCTCCACGTCTCGCTCGGGCGTGGCCGTCACTCTGCGCGAGGCGCCGCTAAGGCCCCGCTTCAGCCAGGAACAGGCGCTCCTGGAACTGCAGTTCACGGGGGACACCACCCACGGCCTACGACTCGCACTCGAGGGCGCCCAGAAGAGGCTGCGGTTGAGGTCGACCGACGTCTACCAGGACTACTTTGCCAACGGCACGGCGCCTCCACCGACGTCTTCGGCCGTGGACGTAGACGGGATGCCTCGAGAGGTCGTCCTCCTGTTCCTGACGTCGGAAGGCCCACCGGAATCGACGCCCAACACGGATGTACACGTCTACCTAGACTGCGAGCTGCAGGAACGACTCTCTCTGTCGCTGCCCCTGCGGGAGATGGCTCGGCAGTCGACAGGACTTAGGGTGTACCGAGACAAGAGGATTAAGGTGGACACCGTGCGCGACGTGACGGCGGACAACGTGCTCCGCAGGGCGTCGGCGTCCTGCAGCAGACGGGAAGCGGCGACGCCCTCCACGGCCGCGTCCGGAAGCAGCATCAGAATGGCGATGCCGTCGGAGAGCGCTCACAGCGACGAGGCGGAGACGCTGCACTTGCGAGGGGACCTCGGTCGCCTGGCGACAAGGGCCCTCATTGATCTCATCGACATGCTTGGCGTAAGACGACTGTCAGCTCATCGTAAATCCGCTTTTTGATCCGCTTCTAAGTAGGTAGCGCTAAAATTAACGACGTAAGTTTTAAAAACATTCTATACCTTATAGTTATTTAGGACCCAGTCGCTGCGAGAACTCCCCCAATGGACAAATCAAATGACTGTGTCTAATGGAAAACAAATCGGTCATTGATTGACAAAAATTAGGGAGCAAAAAATAAACATCGCTGACCACTTCTCGCAGCACCCTTTAACTAGAACTGTCTCATATTTCAGCTACCCGTAAAATTGAAACAATTCACCGAATTTCAAGCGTTGCCTAATCCCATAATTAACTTTCCATTTGCCAGTGCCAGTGCGCACATTTGCATGTTGCTTCTAACAGCATCGATATAGCGATTTTATTCTTCCATAACAAAAAATTGCAACGCTCTGGCAAAGCAGCGCCCCCTTAGCGAGTTTTCTACAATCTACAGTATAGTTCCCAATCATCTAAAACGCGTAAATGCGGTTACGCTTGAAAGTAGAAGTTTCGTCCAAGGACATGAGGTTATAGTTGAAATGGAAAAGCGCAGCTTTATACTGACAAAATGAATTATTATAGTTCCGGCGAATAGCAAAAAAAGTCAAGCAAAACGCAAATTTTTACTTGACTTGCTTTTTTTTCCTTGACCCCCTTTCCAGTCAATGGCGTCGGCCGAATCTGATGCACATGCTAGTGTGACAATGCAGGGAGTGGGAGATGAAAGGTGATATTCCCCTCACTGCATTGTCATGCCACTCCCTGCATCGCCCCGCTGCTCACGCGAGCAGGTTCATGAGAATCGGCTGACGCCATTGGCTGGAAGGGACGGCCGGGGGAAAGTCGCTTTGTTCTTTATTTTATTCGAGATAGAACACAAATTAGCAGTTCTATATACATGGCGGATAACTTTTCTTTTAAGAAGTCCTTGTCGAATAATACTCTACTGACCGTAAGAAAAAGCAAATTGAAAGAACGCAGAGCTGCCTTAAGCGCTGACGAGTGGGCAAGCATCAATAACATGAGCTTGGCATCAACACGTTTGCTGGCGAGCACGAAAGTGATGCCCAGAGCCGTGCATATATCACAAGAGAAGCAGTGCTCAAGACCTGGACATGGGCCAAGACGACCGCAGCCTCGCTCAACGAAAGATTACGTTCTCTAGGCTCCGGCTGGATTAGTTGCCCGCTTGACACTTTCGCCGGCGTGCGATTGCCGTCAGGCTTGCCGAGTACTGCTTCCAGCACAGGAATAGTTGAAAACACTAGTCTGGCCAGAGTAATCGAATGGTTATGAAATATAATTGCTTCGTTTATTACACAATGGCTCCTGATCAGACACTTTGGACACCTGCTTTTCCGTTCCATCTCAACGAAGGCCGTATGAGCTTGAAGGCCAATTAGCTCACCAAATCGCTCAATCACTGCATCGTGTTGCCATGAAAACCTGAGCAAAATAATACACTTCTACACGCAGCAGAGGACCCACAATCACACACGAAAGTTGGCGAGCCCTTCTCGGCGATTTTTTCATGATCGCGCCCTCCTCCGTCGCTCGCACCTGCGTATACAAGTTGGGAAGTGTGTATTGGTTAGATTCTTTCAGACGTCAGGCAGCTACCATGACCGCGGCCAGTAAGCCGCGTTGCTCCGTCGGGTCAGGAAACTCCGCCCCCGGAGGTTGGGCCGGCGGTGAAGCGGCGACCTTTCAGCATGCAAAAGTGACGAGAGGATAGGGAAAGGCGGGAACACGCTGAAATTCGAATTCTGACTACAGATAACTAAGCTTCAGAGCCCCTTTAAGTTATAGGTGCCCCTGTACTATAAATATAGCTGTTATCAATCTTCACTCCGAACCACCTCCCCGCTTGTGTCTTCGAACCCCAGGAGTCCAAGAAGGCGATCGAGGTGCAGACACGCGCCCTGCTCATGCTGACCGAGACGCTCTCCCGGTGCCACTTCTGTCGTCCTGGCGGCCAGGGAGCCCCATACCAGGACGCAGTGATAAACGTGGGCGTGGCGCCGGCGACCTGTGCCAGCCGGCCCTGCTTCGCCGGCGTGCGGTGCATGGACACGCCGCAGGGAGACTTCCGCTGCGGGCCCTGTCCACCGGGCTACACGGGCGACGGAGTGCGTTGCGAGCCCGCGGACAGCTGCAGCCTGCACCGGCCCTGCTTCCCGGGAGTCCAGTGCAGGAACACGCCCGGAGGAGGGTACCAGTGCGGGCCCTGCCCAGAGGGCTTCCAGGTCAGTTACCGGCCTTCATCTTTCCGCACGGGAAGCGGCGCAAGTGTTTTGACCAACGGCAACAGATCAGACGTTAGGGTAGCGCCAGCGGAACAACTTAGGCAAGCACAAAAGTGGCCAGGAGGCAAAAGAAGGTGGCTTCTGCCGACTTTGCCCTTGTCCTTGCTTCGACCGATCAGTCAGCTGTGCCCGTAGTACGTGTTCAACACCCAGACCTCACTTCCAGGTCGGTTCGTGTCCGGAGACCAATGTTCACAGATCAGTCAGGAGTACCGAAAGCCGTAGCAGCAGTAACATCTAAAGTCCTGAACCTGACTTCAAGGTCGGTCAAAGGTCAAAGGAGTATTTGGACCGAGAGCTACACATTATTCCATCAGTACGTGCCTGTCAGCACAATGAACTATCTTTCGCTCTGGATAAGCGGGTTACTAGTGCTTACTGCGGGGACGCGCGTATGGTCGCATATCATGCGTGAAAGTTCATTGTATTACCACACCATAAACTCACATTTTGACATCTGGCCTACCATCTCTCACTTCTTATCTCCCCCAATACGGAGTAGAGCTATCCAGCATCTACCACTCTACTTCAGATCAAAACTTTCTCTCTCTACTAATTGGCGGCTATCAGTCGATCCCAACATGCACTGCGAAGGCGGTTCTCCAAACTGCGTGAAACTGGTCGCTTCTGGTATATGTGTGCATTGCACTTCTGTTGAGACCGTGACTATGGTGTCACATGACCAACATAATTCGCCCTATCTCTTTCCCGTCTCACGCACATCTCGGAGGCCATATAGCTGTCCTATCACGGCGTGCACTGTCCCTGCAGGGCAACGGCACGCACTGCGAGGACGTGGACGAGTGCGACGCCGCACATCTCGGAGGCTATAATAGCTGTCCTAACACGGCGTGCACTGTCCCTGCAGGGCAACGGCACGCACTGCGAGGACGTGGACGAGTGCGACGCAGCACATCTCGGAGGCTATATAGCTGTCCTAACACGGCGTGCACTGTCCCTGCAGGGCAACGGCACGCACTGCGAGGACGTGGACGAGTGCGACGCGGTGCACCCCTGCTTCCCGGACGTGACGTGCATCAACGAGTCCCCGGGCTTCCGGTGCGGCCCGTGCCCGCGGGGCTACGAGGGTGGCGAGCACCGCGGCGTGGGGCTGCACTACGGCCACTCGGCGCGCCAGCAGTGCCGCGACATCGACGAGTGCGCCGACGGCCGGAACGGCGGATGCGCGCCCAACTCGCGCTGCATCAACACGCTGGGCTCGAGGTGAGCTGGCCAGCCGCAGCGAACGAGTTCGCGGCAATGAGCGCAGGAAGCGAGTCACCCGAAGCAAAGAGCTCGGCTCTAAACCGTAGTCCCAACTACATGCGCCACCCCTCCGAGACAACACCTTACTACTTCTGCGCCAGTTGTGATCATGCTATTCTAGTGAACTGCAAAAAGTGAACTGCGCTTCAGGCGACGCGTCACGGTATCCGACCTTGCCAGTGTAATTCACAACCGGCTTTCAGTTCTGCGCGTGAATATTTAACTTTCATCTAAGGAAGCCTCTAAATGAACGGATAGCTGTTCCATGTACTTGTCGGAACTAAACAAGGAGGACAAGGTCTCAGTAAGGAAACTGAAACTAATTACTTATTACTATTCCCCTGGTGCGAATGATTCACTAAATCATCAATCGTAGCAAGAAAAGCCGCGTGTGATAAGTCCCGACCGGATCTTCGCTGACATAATAACCCCGTGTCTTTATAGCGACCCCTGCCCACGTGCCATCCTGGAAAGGTAACCAACCTGTCGATCTGGACTCCCTTAATTAATTTGGAGTCTAATTACATACAGCCCAAAGCTTTGAAGACCGCGCTTAATGCCCTCGAACCCCGCAGGGTGTGCGGCGAGTGCCTTCCGGGCTACCTGGGCAACCAGACGGCCGGCTGCCACCCCCGGCCGGGCACCTGTCCCGACGGGACGCTGTGCGACGCCAACGCGGACTGCGTTCCTCCCCACGGGGGTGCCCGCGAGGAAGACAGGCGCTACGGCTGCCGCTGCCGCGTGGGATGGGCGGGCGACGGCCGACACTGCGGCCACGACAGGGACCTCGACGGATGGCCAGAGGTGAATGGGGGGGGGGGGGGGGGGGGGGGGGGGGGAACGCCGACACCGAGATGGCGTCTGTTTCTTTAAATATTTCTTTCTTTCAAGACTGTTTCTTTCAAGCTATAGAAGGACGGACGGAGGCTGAGAATTAACGTCGCACATGAGCCTGCAAAAGGTGCAGCGTTCAGAAAAAAAAAATGACTAGCTGTTTAGCAGTGCTAAGCTGAAAATAGTGTGCAAAAGCCCTTTTTTTTTTACATGTAGTGGTGGTGGTGAAAATTTTATTTAGTGAAGAGAGTGTTCAGGCCCAAAATAGCCCTTTACATAGGTGGAGGAGACCTTAGTCTTGGAACCCGGTGGCCGGGGCCGCTTCTCGCGCCCGTTGGACTAGAGAGCCCTTTGAGACTCTAGCTCCGAGCAATGGGGGCACCACCGCCACGTAGCTGAAAGCGCGATTGAGGTGTCCACTGACCCAGGGAGCCAGTTATGCGCCTTTCCTTTCCTCGAAATGAACAGTACAAACCTTACGCTTGTTCTGAGAAGACGAAACGCGCACAACTGTTTCAATTTGTAGGCGGACGTTACCGCCTATGCACAGCGCGATTGAGGTGTCCAGTGAACCAGTTACACTTGCTACTCAGAGGCTTCATACAGTGCTGAAACCTGAGGAGTGCTGCTGGAAGTGCCTTGACACTAAGATGATAACAGTATTACGCCGGCATCGGTACACAACTGCAATCGCGATGAGCTAGAACTCTGCAATGCCGCATACCCTGTCAGCAACAGTATTCGATGATCAAAGCGAACATCTGCCGAACTTGTTGGAGACACTGACCTTATGCCGCGTATTTCAAGGCGTCAGAGGTAAAAAAAAAAAACGTGGAATAGGAGTCGGGCTATTTTTTCGAACCGAAACTTTATTGTCCACATAACATGGGCATGTCAAAAAGTCGACGTCGTTCCAATTATACCAAACCCAAGTGCGGAGCAGTGGCAGGGTATGCTCACCAGCGACTGCCGCGATGACCAGATCGGTCTGACACGGCGCGCTCAGCTGACGGCAGCATCCAGCGGATGCCCCGGAATAGGGGCAACCGACCGTTGCGGAGAGGGACTCATCTGGACCGCATACGAGCACTTGCGCTAGAGCTAAATAAAGTTATCCTATCCTATCCTATGTCCACAAACCTCCGAGTCCGTGTGGGAGCCAAATTTGCCCACCAACGTTTCTCGAAAGTTACACCACGTCGTCCATATAGTTAACGCCAGAGGTTGCGGCCGAATAGTCAAGTCTTTGACGTCTTGCAGATAGATGCCGCTGGCCATTCTTAAAGTGAAAGAACTGCGCAGAAAAAAAACAAATGGGTAACTCGAAAGAGGGCCCTCTGGCGGTGGGGGACACAGGTGGCCCTGCCGTGCCGCCACGCCCGGTGCCGCGCCGACAACTGCCCGGGCACACCGAACTCGGGCCAGGAGGACGCCGACGGGGACGGCATCGGAGATGCGTGCGACGATGACGCGGACGATGACGGGGTGCCCAACAGTCCGGACAACTGCCCGCTGGCCGCCAACCCGGGACAGGAGGACACCGACCCGGACGGACCCGACCACCAGGCGAGCCCCATAGTCTCTCGTGCATGCTCTCCAAACTGGCCGTCTAGCGAACTGCTGCTTCAACCCGGCTTAACTGTCATCTGATTCCCGCAAACAAGAGCCAACAGTCACGACTTTTTTTTTTTTGCTCCCGTCCTAGGAGCTCTGCAGTAACTACCAATTACAGGGACCAACTCTGACAAAAAATGGTTTATAGACAATCTATAGACTTCTTATAGACTATATGCCATCCTATAGATATTTCTTTTTGTTCACTCGTAGCCTACAGACTGTCTATAGGCAAACGTCAACTAAAAGTGCATGGCCATACATCAATAGATTGTCTATAGACTGTCTATAGGATTTGTATTGCCTATAGACTGTTCTCTAGGTTTATCTATAGACTTTAGGACCCGCCGCGGTGGCTCAGTGGTTAGGGCGCTCGACTACTGATCCGGAGTTCCCGGGTTCGAACCCGACCGCGGCGGCTGCGTTTTTATGGAGGGGGGAAGGGGTTGTGCACAAGACGCCACTGGGATCCCGGAAAGTAGCTAATCCTCGGGCCAGTGCGTGCGCTTTCTCGTTTCCCCTCAACCCTTGGTGCGCGGGTGTCCAGATGAGCGCTACCAGTTCTGCCGGTGGTGGACTGCCGGCCAACACTCGTGCTGCTGTAGCTGAAATGCAGCCCGCGTCAAAGTTTCTAATTGCTGATTTTGAGTCACTCACGATAATTTTAACCTGTTGTTGAGTTAGAGCCAGCGCAATGGCCAACTCTTCCGCCTCCGTTACTGTCGAGTGTCTGGTGCTGCAGCACGCTACCGGGCCTCCGTTTTCCCTAGTGGTTACCGAAATGTGCCCCGAACTGTTTGTGCATTGTGCGGCATCCGTATACAAGACATCCTGTCTGCCCTGAAAGCGGGCTTGCAACGCTACTGCTCTTTCCTTCCTCCGGCTCTCATGGTAGATGGGATGCATGTTTTTGGGGAGTGGGGGTATCTTTAATTTTTATGGAGAAAAAACGCTAAGGCGCCCGTGTGCTGTGCGATGTCAGTGCACGTTAAAGATCCCCAGGTGGTCGAAATTATTCCGGAGCCCTCCACTACGGCACCTCCTTCTTCCTCTCTTCTTTAACTCCCTCCTTTATCCCGTCCCTTACGGCGCGGTTGAGGTGTCCAGCGATATATGAGACAGATACTGCGCCATTTCCTTTCCCCAAATACCAATTATTAGTATTATTATTATAGACTTTAGACTCCAGGGCTTGTCTATAGAGAGTCCATAGACTTTGTATTGCCTTTAGACTGTTCTCTAGGGTTTATCTATAGACTTTAGACTCTAGGGCTTGTCTATAGAGAGTCCATAAGACTTTATAGGCAGCAGTCTATGGTCAAAAATTATGGTGGGGCAAGAAAAAAGATTGAAAAATAAAATGCCCCCCAGCCCGTGTCACTAGGTATAACGGGCTAGCAGTCTATGGAAAGTCTATGGACTGTCCAAAGAAATTCTTATAAGGGAAGTGAACAAGGAATGAAGGTCGAACGGAGGTGAAGTCGTGGTTCACCGCAGCCAGCCTGTAGATGGCAAAATGAAGACCTGCCGGCGAATGCATTAGTGGCGAATCGTTCCGGAAGGTTGCATCTATCACCAGACGTTCGTTCTGCACAAACGTCCTGCGCCTGAAAGCGAGGAAGCCCGGGCAATGAGAAAGCCTCTGTGGCTGAAAAGTGATACGTCTGTAAAGGGTCACTTTCAATCCTCATTGCGCCGATGCTCATCGGACTCAGTGCGGATATGGAGTTGTCAGGCGACCGCATTCAAGCGCAATCGAGCCTGACCGTGCTTGACTAGATCACAATCTGGATTAAGTGAGGGAAGGGGGCTCATTAAAGTGCGCAGCAAAATAAGCTTATATCTAGCTATAGGAAAAAATAAGCAAGTAAAGGTAGCCACACAAAGGGAAGGGATAAAAGAGAGGCTAAAGATTGATACAGGCGCAAGGGGGGGTGGGGACAAAAATGATTCGCCGCGCAATTGATCACGGTTCCTTTATGGATAATAACGATAAATAACTTCCACGCTGTTCCCATAAGTGAGCGCTCAAGATTGTCCCGCTCAAATACTATCTAAACACAACAGTGATCGCGTTCCGTGCTGAGAAAAATCGAGGACATGGTCGCATAGAATTTTGTATATGCGCCAACTCCTCTGTCGGAAAAACGATGCAGGCACACCCGCGGTGGGGCGGGGAAGAGTTACACCTTTCAGTCGTCTATCAGTGCAAGGCGCGCCCCGCGAAGTTACTCGCCCAGTCGCAGAGTCAACCATTCCTTCGTAGCCGCCGCGGTGTGTGAGTGGTTATGGCGTTCGACTGCCGGCCCGAAAGATGCGGTTTCGATCCCGGCCGCGGCGGTCGAATTTAGATGGAGGCGAAATTCTAGAGGCCCGTGTACTGTGCGATGTCAGTGCACGTTAAAGAATCCCAGTTGGTCGAAATTTACGGAGCCCTTCACTACAGCGTCCCTCATAGCCTGAGTCGCTTTGGGACGTTAAACCCCATAAACCATAAACCATCAACCATTCCTTCAAACAGCGCCTAACACACCAGCAGGACCGGAGACCAAAGCGGGCGCCGGGCCGGCCAGGCCGCTCCAGGACATCAGGAGCATCCTGCCGACGAAAAAACCGACGGGAATCCGCGCACTATATAGAAAGCAAGCGGTAGAAAAAAAAAAAAAGTCAAAGTCGAGATAGTTGGTGTAACAGCCGCTGGTGTCGCTGCTGTAGCTGACATTATATGTGTCGAAATTTACTACCACCAGTTATTCTCGCTGTTCGACCTCCAGCTATAGTTCAAGGTCAAACTTGCGGCCCCGCTGCCGGCTCGAAAAGCTGGCGTAGTGAAGCTTTTCGCTGGAAAAAGGCAGACAAATTCCACCAGCTGAAAACAGCGATACGACAACGATCAATGCAACCTCGGAGGTGACTGGCCCGCAGAGATGTGCCGTTTGGAAGCCAGTCGCGTGCCGCGTTATTACATTGCACAGCACGGCCAGTCGGACGTGTTCCTCGGCGTGCGTGTGTCTGTAAGCTTCAACTCACGTCTGTCGCACTCATCCTCGGAAAAAGGTCCCGTGTACAAGGTCTAGTAGGTTCACATACAGGCGCATACGTTCGCTCCGTGCGTAAACCGATCGATATCTACAACACACCGCAGGGGCGCCCGCTTATCGGACTCCGAGATCGCGCGTGTGCTATGACCGTAGTATGTATAACAGACGGCCGGGCTCTCGGCTCACGTGACGGTCGACCTCGGCCGGGAAACGACTCGAGCGAAAGGAAAAATGGTCGACCCTGGGCGCGGTTCCAACGGCGAAGGCATGGAACAACGCTGGAGTGCGTGTACTGTCGGTCGGAGGGAAAGACTTCGAAGAGAAAAGAGGCAAAAAAAGAAAAAAGAAATGTTTTCACATCCGCAACCGTTCTTCGGTGTGTTCAAAAGGGGGGCAGGCAATCCGCGCAACGACTACCAGTGGCCATTTGAAAACTGCTAGCCCGTCTTGCTGCGTAGCCTATGAGAGAGGCAAACTCACTCTGCCGATTGTTCCTCGATTGGGGCGCCAGGAAAGCAGAGGGAGAAAGAAGAATAAGGTGGTATTCATTCATTGTGGTCCATGTAGCTTTGCTAAGTTTGTCTCAACCGAATTTTATCCTATTTGCGTGGGCGTGGCCGACTGTTAATGCGCGTTTGTGTTCCTATCACAATTTGGTGCAATGTGCTCGTATTTCAAACCTGTCGCTCCATCTTGTTTCGGGCCGCTTCTGATTACACTTCCCTTCCAATGCAGCCCACTCTGACATTCTAAAGATCCACGCGTCCATTTCTTTTTTATTTGCAATTAAAAAACGTAGCAGGTTACGTTTGATGCTCACATGAAATAGTCGCGACTAATCAGTGTACAAGCAAAACTAGCGAAGCCGACAGTCACACGATCCGAAGCGGGGGTCATCCCCTATGTAAACAATCTCTATATAGTCTATATACCTCTTATAGACCATTGCCTTCCTGTAGATATCTTTTGTCTATTCATAGTCTATAGAGTGTCTAAAGTGTATGGGCATTAAAGCACAAGTTGTCTATAGACTGTCTATAGGATTTACATTGCCTATGGACTATTCTCTAGCATTTGTCCATAGACAATCATAGACTTCATATAGTCGGATACAACTTAAGCCTGCAGTGAAGCTCCGCCCACATTAAGGACCACCGTACAGAATTCCTCCCCGACAAAAAAAAAAAACGTAGTCCATTGTTTAAAACTTTGCTTCGTGCCTACACCGGAAGCTAATTACAAGAAAAAAAATATAACCTCTTGAATTATGACACCTGGATTGTTTAATAAAGTCAAACATTAAAAAGCCGATTTCGTTTACTGTTGTGATTGACTAGCGAAGTAATACAGGACGCTGCGGACCATGGACCAGTGTTAACAACTACTGTTTTTTTTTTCTAAGTTGTATCCTACTACAGACAGAAGTCTGTGAACAGTTTGTAGACTGCCTAAAGAAGTATTTGTAAGGGACGAATGCGCCTCGCCGTAGATTCTCGTGCGCCCACCCTCGCTTAACCTTAGCTCGTCCACAACGTACGCGTGCGTAGGGCGACGCGTGCGACAACTGCCCGCTGGTGTCGAACGCGGACCAAGTGGACTCGGACGGCGACGGGCGAGGGGACGCCTGCGACGAGGACGCCGACGACGACGGGGTGCCCAACGAGAGGGACAACTGCCCCACGGTGCGCAACCGAGACCAGAGGGACTCGGACGGGGACGGCCTCGGGGACGCCTGCGACAACTGCCCCAGGGTGCCCAACGACGACCAGGTACTTACTATACGCGCTCCTCTACAGTATTCGCTCGAGAAAGAACAGGGAGAAAAGAGGACTGAACAACACGAGCGCAATATTCTCTCGGGAAAAAAACAGGGACAAAGAAGGACTGGACAACACGAGCGCTCGTGGTGTCTTGTCCTTCTTTGTCCCTGTTTTTTCCCGAGAGAATACTGTGCTCGTGTTGTTCAGTCCTCCTTTGTCCCTGTTTGTTGCGCTTCTACATGATTGCAATGCACCAACTCGCCCAAAGGTCTGTGTTCTCTCGGGAAACCACGCATCCACTACGTAAGAGAAATGAGCCTTTTGTCCCGAGCTTGGAAGATGTCGTCGTTTACGTCAACAGAGTGCCCCCTTTTTTTTCAAGTCTAAACAGGATGCAGGCTCAATGTTTCATCTAAGTGGTATTTGAAAAAAACTCTTACTGCATTCTTACGTGCCACACTCTAAACAAAGGGAGTAAAACTGTCCTCTAGCGCACACCCTTTTATAAAAAGGTGTGCGCTAGAGGTCACTTTACTCCCTTTTTACCCCCATATAGGTGTATTTTTGTTTAGAGTGCAGGCACAAATACGTATACAGGCACTATAACGCAGTTGCACGTAAGCACTAAACTGTGCAGGTCTTTTGAATCGCTCCTGGGTTCCGTCACATCGGTCTTCACGGTTCATAAGGCCCACACAGCCGAGCAAGGCGTCGCGATGTGATTGCATGGCAGGATAGTGTGGTATAAAGGCGCGGTTATTATAGCCACGCAGAAGCTTTATGCGGCAAGCAGATAGTCTCTGCGTGCGTACCGTAAGCACTGGCCCAGAAAACAAACAAACAAAAAGTCGCCCTCAAACGCGCACGCAGACTGACACGGACCGCGACCTGGTGGGCGACGCGTGCGACGACAACATCGACCGGGACAGGGACGGCGTCCAGGACAGCCGCGACAACTGCCCCGACGACCCCAACTCGGACCAGCTGGACACGGACTCGGACGGCGACGGGGACGCGTGCGACTTCGACAAGGACAACGATGGGGTGCCCGACAGCCAGGCGAGTACTAGTACTAGTACTAACGCGCCATCTAATATAGAGCACCCTTGTTACAATATACTGGTGCAATATACTGTCACTAATCCGAAGGGCGAAACCCCGAGCAAGATCTTGCGATGTTTGCGGGTTTGTGCCAAGTGAAATAAACGAATAAAAAATAAATCAAGTAAATATCCGCGACTAGGAATAGAAGAGTGGAGGGTTGGGCTTGTTGGTCTGTGTCTGTGCGTTGTTGGCCGTGTGCACCCGTGTTGTGTCCTCGCTCCATCCTGTGCTAGCGCTGTTCCTAACATGACAGGAATAGAACCCGCAGCAGCAGCAACATATCAGCTTCGCTGGCCAATGCGCGAGAGCACTAGTATATCGCCGCGGCCGAACACGCCTCATGTTAAAATGCAACATATCGCGATGCGCGCTGTACATTATCTTCTTTATCAACTAATGCTAGTCAAATTAATATTCGCGCGTTGAGCTATGTGGCGGTAGCGACAGAGAGATGTGCGCTGCATGCGTTTTCGCGAAAAACGTAGTGGCAGAGACACGGCACTGAAGCAATACGCGTTGGAGTTGACAATATCGCTGCAGAAACGCGGCACTGGAGCAAAGGACACCGGTGTAGTACATTGGGTAAATTGGCATTGACGATGTAAAAGTTGAAGGCGCGCATAACTGGCCCCCTGGGTGAGTGGACACCTCAATCGCGCTTTCAGATACGTGGCGGTGGTGTCCACCAGCAAAACAAAAAACAAAAAACTGCTGCTTTCGCGCAATGTTTCGTGCTTAGCAATGCTAAACCGCCAAGACATATTTTTCCCCATCGCTTCTCATCCCATAGACATTAGCGGCGAAGAACACTGCGAGCAAAGTACCCAAAAATTTACATATGAATTTCACCGAGCTTTATAATTAAGCTGAAGGGCGCGAAAAAAGTGTAGATAACCGCGTCCTTTACTGGCGACTCAATTTGTCACTACCCCGCAAGCCCTAGAAAAAGCAGCTTCCCATCAATACAGGCCCGTTGCAGGTGATACTGAGAGCGGCTGCTGTCACTGGCCGCAGTAGGCGCATGCGGAAAGGCGACACCTCATAAATATGTAACTGCACCGGCGTCGCGCCGCAGATATCAAGAACACGTTCCACTCAGACCGAGCGAAAGCGCCAACAGCTATATATATGCTGCGTGACAGGCTTAGTAACGCCTCGCAGCGTTTACACTTTTGAGACCCTGGGAAACCACGGCCATGCTCGTCACGCAACCGGACAGCGAGTGAGGCAGAAATTGCCGGCGCAGAAAATACGCAGTACGTTATCAGACAGCACTTCTGCAATATTAACGCTTTCCGCGTCTTTTTTATCGTATGTCGTACCTCCAACTCCGTTTCCGTGTTTCCTCGTTCTATTGCAAAAGCATAGCCGCCCGCCCAAACTTTTATCTTCAAGAGCACGCTTACTCGTAGAAGGGAGAGCGGCGATCATTGTGCGAAAAACAGTAAGCATCCATGAGAAGCGTCCCTGCATTAGCCTTAAGCAAAAAAAAAAAAAAACTACAGCGGATGTTTATACTGCAGTCGAATCAGTGCGAAAGCCCGGATTTGTGCTGCGTATAGAAGACGGCGATGAGCGGGCAGTGCCGCGGGCCGGAGCGCTCGCGATAGGCCAGCTGCGGACAGACAAGGGAACAACAGACAACGGACGATTTTGCTCGGAACTGGTACCCATCGGATCAGTGATTACGCACTAATAAAGAACTCTTCCCCTTTACTAAACACCTTTTGCTCCTACGCCCCGACAAACACGGCCCCCAAAGACACCGAAACGTACTAGAGAACCTTCACTGCAGGGCCATTCCCAGATTGGTGAGACTAAACCGACGCACGCGACACCCAACTCACGCGACACTCTTACCCCTCGCGCCAAGCAAGTGCCCAGATACTTCCCTTCGTCACCATGCACTGTATGCAAGGCAAACGTTACCGCTTTCTCAAAAATCACGATTACCGGCACGTTAACCAGGACCATAGCAGGACTCACTACGTTCCAATGAGGTCGTCAATCAGTGCCCGTCTCAAATTTTACCGCGAAATCGAACCATCAAGTACAGGTGACCTAGCTGGTGCTCACTAGCACTACAGATCCTCAGCATATCCCAAGAATCTGCGATTGAAGCACGTTGGAGGTATGTCCTGCATTTTGCACCCCAGAATTGGTGTTAGATCACAGATGCCGTCTCTCTCTCACTCGCTCCAAGAGAAGGAAGGGTTCGTTCCAATTCTTTCCGGGCGCGAAAGCAGGACAACTGCGCGCTGGTGGCCAACCCGGACCAGCGGGACACCAACCGGACCGGGGTCGGGGACGCGTGCCGCGAGGACTTCGACGGGGACTCGGTGCCGGACCCGCTGGACGTGTGCCCGGACAACCGGCGCGTGTACGCCACCGACTTCCGCGCCTACCAGACCGTGGTGCTGGACCCCGAGGGAGACTCGCAGATAGACCCCCACTGGGTGGTCTACAACAAGGGCGCCGAGATCGTGCAGACCATGAACTCGGACCCGGGACTCGCCGTCGGCTTCCACAACTTCGGAGGGGTAGACTTCGAAGGTGAGCGCATCCAAAGCATTTTTTTTCTTCTTTTCTTTCTCAAGAGTGCACCAGCAAGCCTCCCTCCAAGAACGTCGAGGTCCATGCCCGGACTACCGCAAAAGAGAATGCAAAAAAAAAAGCGGCAAAAGCCGACAACGTGCTCCGCTTGATGCAAGCCTCGTCGGCATACCCTTTCACTGACGTCACAGAGCTTTTCTTCTCAAACATGGCCGCCGTGCTTTATATGATTTCCGAGCAGCTAAGAGCTTCCTCAATTTTAGCACACGAACGCTTATGTATATGGTCCGCATCCAAAAGTGGCCACAGCCGCTGCATAGACCAAACAGCCGGGTATTGTTTTTGCGTGTCGACATCTGCTTCCCAGCACTGAATTTGGTGGATCAGTACACACAGACGACATTACCTTTTCTTTTTCAATATGTCATGAGTTAAGGGGACGCAGCAAACAAAGAAAAACAACGACGACACACGGACATATGCGAGGGCCATGCTTCTGAAAGCTGGCTGTCTTGCTGAATTTGCCATGTTATGTGTGCACTACCGTCAGCCGAGCCAATTTGCCGCATGTCCGCGCAGTTGACGATGCCCCTCGCTCGCCCTACCGCAGGCACCTTCTTCGTGGACACCGAGGTGGACGACGACTACGTGGGCTTCGTGTTCGGCTACCAGGACAACGGCCACTTCTACGCCGTCATGTGGAAGAAGAGCAGCCAGACGTACTGGCAGGCCACTCCGTTCCGCGCAGTCGCAGAGCCGGGCATCCAGCTCAAGCTCGTCTACTCGGAGACCGGGCCGGGAGAGACCCTCCGGAACGCCCTCTGGCACACGGGACACACGCCGGGACAGGTACGCCGCCGACGGTGTTATGTCCTTGCTTTGCTCGTTGACGGCTTTACGCGGAAGACGGGCAGTCTCACGCGCTACCTGAGCCGCAGAACGTACCCTAGAAACATGCCACCCAATTAAGCAAGAGCTTGGGTATCGTGTGGGGTAGCCGACGTTCGGTACCGTAAGAGCAGGCTACGGCACGCTGGAATTCTGCAGCTGAGCTGGCCTCGAATGCGCTGGCCCTAAGTTCACCCGACTCGCCACAAAGTACACCACAGAGGAGACAGATCCTCGGACCGTGGCTGCAGCAGTCGACTTGCTCTCAAGGCCTACTACACCATTCGTGAGAGCGACTGGCTTGAATGGCAAACTCTGACTGCTCCTCACCCGTTCTCCATTTCTCTTTTCAATCCCCTCGTCCCTCCTCCCCAGTGCAGGGTAGCCAACCGGAACACCCTTCTGGTTAACGTCCCTGCCTTCCTTCTTACTCTTTAGCTCTCTCTCTCTCTCTCACACAGATGAGACAATGGCGAGGACGATGATGATGATGATGATTAGGGCCAGTGAAACCCGCAGACTGAATGTGGTATGGCACCGATAATCATACGCTGTAGCACCTAGCACTCCAAGTCACACCACCAGAGTCCCAAGATTCGCCACCCACCTAAGGTGTAACGCAGAAAGAGTGCGTCCAAAGCTGAAGCTGCAGCGACCGATTGCAGCGTCACTTGCGGCGGCGCGAGCAACTACTGGGAGTTCCGACGCTCCTTCACTAGAAGGGGTACCAGCCGTGCGTGAGGACGCCACAACGCACATAATCTAGATTTTTCCGGTGTTTCGAAACAGACAGGGCGCGGTAAACTTTCGAATTCGAAACAAGTAAGACAAGATTAAAGAGCTCGTCGAGGACACAGAAAAAGCGGTACAGCCAGGATGAGAATGAAACTGGTGATGACGATAGTGACGATAGTGAAATTTTATGGCGCAAGGGTATCTGCGGCCAATGAGTGCCATTGCAAAAGGTATTTCCGTTCGCTCAAGGTGGAGTCAAGGACCCATTTCCAAGCATTTCACCCCAGATGGGCCCAGCACTAGGCCAGGGGAAAGCTTGTACCCACCGTATCACCGGTGGGTGCCCGGCGGCACTGGGGATCGAACCCTGCCCTCCCGCATGCGAGGCGGGTGCTCAACCACTAGGAGTGTGAAACTGACCCCGTGACATTGGAGACATGCTATAGGAACAGCTGTCTAATTAACTATCGACCAATCTATCTTCTCCTTGAACGCTGTCGCTGCAGGTTCGTCTCCTGTGGCGCGACCCCCGCAACGTGGGCTGGAAGGAGAAGGTGGCCTACCGCTGGCTGCTGCTGCACCGTCCCGCGCTGGGCCTCATCCGGCTGCGCATCTTCGAGAGCGACGAGATGGTGGCCGACTCGGGCAACATCTACGACTCGACGCTGCAGGGCGGCCGCCTGGGCGTGTTCTGCTTCTCGCAGGAGGCCATCATCTGGTCGGACCTGGTGTACCGCTGCAACGAGGCGCTGCCAGACGCCGCCTACCGGGACCTGCCGCCCGAGCTGAGGAAGAAGGCGCGCAGGGACAACGTCACCCCGTCGCAGGTGCCCCTGGGCCCCGTCTTCACCAACGAGCTGGCCTGAATAGATGATGAGACCTAATAAAAGTGCGGTCTTTCGCCGTTTACAGCCCGCAACGCCCCTCCCGTAACACCATTAGTTGATTGATTGATTGATTGATTGATTGATTGATTGACTTATTGTTTGTTTGATTGATTGAAACATCGTTCAAGTCCGTGTTTCTTGTAGAATCACACCTTATTGAGTCAGCGAATTACTGAATGACTGAATTAGCGAGTGAGGGAATTTAGTCTAATTCTAGACGCAGGTCATCGAAACACTGAATTTCGGAGCTACGCAAGAAACAGTCCCGTGAAGGAGGTCACTCTAACTGCCGGTGCTGAAGCAACTACATCTAATCCGGTGAACCTGGCAGACTGCAGACACGGAGCGCACGAACCAACTACAATTCTCCGCGTACCAAAATGCTGGTGTCTTCTTCCGAACTGAACGACTCATCCGCGAATGCCCCCCAAGTGAGTAAGCATCCGGTTGGTTCACGTTCCACGAAAAACGCGATGCAAATCCTGCGGCGGGCATCGCATGCAGAGACGGGGGAGAAAAAAGAAGAGAACGTCGACGTAAGGTCGTCGTTCCTTTCTCCCCACAACGTACAAATCTGGATGTCGGCAGTCTCTACCTGGAAACAAAGTCGGCGACATGGAACGCGGATCATGCGTGAGGTGGCTGGGGGGGGGGGGGGGGGGGGGGGGGGCGCACGAGACAAGCGTGAAGAGGTCGCCGTCACTTCGGCGCAACAATGTACAACAAAACCGAGCCAGCACGGCGGTTAAAAAGCGCTGGCGGCGGCAGCGGACGCCAGAAGAGCGTCGCCGGCGTTTGGAGCGCTTGTAACACGCGTCAACGGCGTCGACACGCTTCGCTAACGAGACAAGCGACACGAAGAGTCCCGAGGAGAGGGCGATGAGGAGAAAAGCGGATATTCCGACTCGACGACCGCCCAACAACTCCGCAAGAAAAGTCTCGTGGCGAGAGGGGGCAATAAAAAGCCAGGCTGAGTCGAAAAAACAAACACGATGCATGCGTCCCCAGAAAGGAACCTCCGGGACGACCTCCTCTTTAAGCGCGCATACATGCATGCGCAGGATGAGGCATCAGTCAACGGGTCGCGTACGCTGCTTGCCCTCCGCAGCTGGCTTCTCTAGATGCGTGCAACGGCGTATAGGCTAGGCACTGCGTGCTAACCGGCCATAGGACAGCTACTGATCAGCGTGAGAGTGGAATACCCATCAGTAACCTGGCCTAGTCATTCCAAAGCTGGGCCGTCTCTTTTCTGACTGGAAGGAAACACTACGCATAGCTCTACGCACTACGCACAGGCATAGCTGAGCACTGGGCCGGTGGAAAGTTTGTATCATGGGTTTCCAACGGATACATTGGAAACCCGGTGTATTGGGTACTCAGTGGATACATTCATTGGGTATCCACTTGAATATGCTGGATACACTGGACATTCATTGCAAACCCTCCTTGTCCCACATACAGGTCATGCCCTGAGCCGCAGCTTCACGAATCGTAGGGATGAAGGACCTCTCGACGCCCGTGTGATGAGTGACGTCGCATCTAGTGCGAGATAGGTGGGTAACCTTAGCGGGGGGACATCCCTCGAGGGGCACCTGTCGCTGCGCTCTTGAGTTGTATACGACTATAGCGGTCGAAATTAATCCGGGGCCCTCCACTTTGGGTGGCGTGACGGCTAACAGTGCCTCTGCAACAGGTATGAGGCGGATGTTAGAATCCCTAAGCTACACGAGCGTTGTGAACCCAATTACACCTGTCCTCTGTTTTCTGGGCTGCTTTTTAAAGGACTACAGACACCTAATTTTATTGCGCGTTTTTTTTTCTGTCAAACGATGCGTTAGATATTAGAAGGCGTGGAATTTGCCTAAACAATTATAATTGAATTTCTTCTTGACGCTGTTTCGGTTTCATCGACCAAACGACGACTGTGACGTCAAGTTGATGTTTTGATCACGTGATCCACTATAAAAGCTGTAATAAAATCGCTGATATGTAGTTTTATTTCACTACGACATTTAATCCAGCCTCTCCCAAGACCTGCAATGACAAAAAAATTACCTGTCAGCGATTATATTAGTTTTCCTGGTGGATCGCGTGACCAAAACATCAACTTGACGTCACAGTCATCGTTCGGTCGACGAGACCGAAGCAGCGTCAAGAAGAAGTTCAATTATAAATTATTTAGCAGTCGTAAACGAATACCACAGGATGCTTCACGTACACGAATGTCTAACGCATCGTTTGAAAAAAGAAAACACGCAAGCAAAAAAATTGGTGTCCATAGTCCTTTAAATCGTATTGGCGCTTGCTTCAGGGCGGCTCCTACACGGCTCCTATATAGACAGCAGCGACAGGCGCGTCAAAGACCACCCAGGGGGCGGGCACGCATACCGCATGTGGCACGACGGGCAGAACTCTCCGCGGTGGCAAGGTCCTCCACATGCCTTCCCACAAGCGTAGGCGTCTGACAAACTCGACACGCGAGCGTATCTCCCCGGGCTGCCACGATTAATTCCGGGCAGCGAGAGCCAAGGCGCGCCTGATCTCTGGCGCGATAAGGAAGGTCGCGCACCCCCCCCCCCCCCCCCCCCCTCCCGCCCCGCGGGAGAACTCTTTCGGTGCGTGCAAGTAGGAAGGACGGACTTCGCCCCTCTCTCAGTCAGAAGGGCTTTGGAGAAGCTCGGCATTCTAGCAAGCCGTTCGCTGTCGACGGAGCTGGATGAACTTCAAAAAACGAGGGCCGTCGTCTCTAATTACTGTTGTTTAGTCATAATCAGCGACATAATCACGAAGTCATCATCACTGTCATCATTACCAGCAAGGGAAAATTCACCGCAGGACAAAGGCTCTTCCCATCGGAATACGATTCGCCGCGGTGGCTCAGTGGTTAGGGCAATCGGCTACTGACCCAGAGTTCCCGGGTTCGAACCCGACCGCGGCGACTGCGTTTTTATGGAGGAAAAACGCTAAGGCGCCCGTGTGCTGTGCGATGTCAGTGCACGTTAAGGATCCCCAGGTGGTCGAAATTATTCCGGAGCCCTCCACTACGGCACCTTTTTTCTTCCTTTCTTCTCTCGTTCCCTCTATCCTTTCCCTTACAGCGCGGTTCAGGTGTCCAACGATATGAGACAGATACTACGCCACTTCCTTTCGCCACAAACCTATTATTATTATTATTATTATTATTATTATTATTATTATTATTATTATTATTATTATTATTACACGATTAGACACGCCCTGCATCAGCGATGTTCATCCCACTCATTCCTAATCATCCTCTCGATACACTTAATCTAATCTTCACACTAAATTCTGGGCCGACCTAAGCTCCGCTCTGTTTCCCTTGGTCTTCAATTCACTACTCTCGCAGGCCATCGGCCGTTCGCACACCATCCGCATTATATGCCCCAGCCAGGTCCGCTCATTCTTGTGTGCTTCGAAGAGAACATCATGAACTCGGCACTTTGTTCCCTGACCCAGTCTGCACTCTGCCTGTCTCTCAACGTAACGCACCTTACCACTTTCCTTTCCGAGACACATTCCGCTGCCCTAAATTTAATTTGAGCCCTCTTCGTTATTCATCATGTATCGGCAACATAGGTGCCTACTGGGAGGACCATAAAAACGGCATATACTTTCGACCTGAGAGACATCATTTTATAGCTCACAGTTCATATAGCTTCAGCATTCCTGACGGATACATGTCAACCCCTTTTTAATCTCCAAGCAGTACTTCCTTTCCTCGTAATCTATATCATTCGAGATGGACAGATGGACAACGCCTTGAGAGAGACGCAGCCGGGCGGAGCGAAGGGGGAACATAGGAACATAGTTACTCGGGAAGAGCCATTATCATCGCCTGTTCGGATAGCTGAGAACGCGCGATAAACGCCTGCACACCCCACCCTGCTACATGCCGCTAGAGCCGCACAAAAGGGCCTAGAGGCCAACCCTTACAAAAACGGTTTGCAGACAGTCTACAGACTTCTTATAGACTCTATTGCCTTCCTGTAGATATTTCTGTCTATTCATAGTCTATAGACTGTCTATAGACAAGAGTGTACTAAAAGTGTTTGGCTATAAATCTATAGATTGCCTATAGACTGTCCATAGGATTTGCATTGCCTACAGACTTCTCTAAAATGTGTCTATAGAAAGTCCATAGACTTTATAGATTCAAGTCAATGGACAGTCTATATAGAGTGTCTAAGACAATTTTTGCAAGGGAATATGGCACCGCGCTCTCCGAAAGCACTACTCGAAACAGGCAAAAAAGGAAACGCGCGCAATGCTTCGCAGAGAGCGTCGCCGTAGCGCGTTCCGCGGGACCACCGGACCATCCCGAGGAACGCGGCTCACCTCGTCACGAGAGGAGGTACACTCGGCATTCCTCTCCAGGAGGCGTCCTTGCGGCACGACCCCCCCCCCCCCCCCCCCCACGACGTAACACTTTCCCCACACACAGACATGACGCCACCTCGCGGACGCCGCACATACCTACTACGTCAGCGACGAACTGCCACCTGTCTCGGGAGCAGGAGTAACTCACCAGGGACCCTAAGCCGACAGTCATTTTTTTTTTGTCCCAGACACTTTCCGTCTCCTACCAAGAACCACCAGAGTGCTGGCATGCAGATCAGAGGGCGCCACGCCGGATCAGAGGGCGCCACGCCGAGTGCAACGCACTCATTGGCTAAGTTGCGCCAACTCGCGGTGACGCACCCCTGAATGACGTAGAGTAGAAATATCGCTAAATTCGAACTTCCCGTTTATCCGAACTGACACCGGTAATATGCGTTGTGGGGCTAGTCCATCCTCAGAATTCCTTTTTGCGCACGCGGCGGCTGCGTTTTTATGGAGGCAAAACGCTAAGGCGCCCGTGTGCTGTGCGATGTCAGTGCACGTATAAATATCCCCGGGTGGTCGAAATTATTCCGGAGCCCTCCACTACGGCACCTTTTTCTTACTTTCTTCTTTCACTCCCTCCTTTATCCCTTCACTTACGGCGCGGTTCAGGTGTCCAACGATATGTGACAGATACTGCGCCATTTCCTTTCCCCAAAAACCAATTATTATTATTATTATTATCACAAAGACGACAATAAGACAAGGAAGACAGGACGGAGCGCACCAGTATCCAATAGACAAGGAAGACAGGGCGCTTCGTCCTGCCTTCCTTGTCTGTCGTGTCGTCTTTGTGTGCGCAAAAAAGAATTCAGACACTTCGGTCCAGCCAACGCCGGGTGTATTAAGAAGGTTCCGCTTAACGGTTCTGCTTCACACGATTCGCACAAATTCTCGGTCCCCTTCGATTTCCAAATAAAAAGAAAACAGCTTACTGGAGGCCCCTCGGGCCTCGATCTAGCGAAGAACCTAACTCTAAGTCTCTTTTCTGCTTTCGTACCCTTATACGAAGCCATATTTTATTTCTAATTAGCTTCTCTTCATCACCCGCCATACATCAGTGAAGCGGGCGTGGTCACCTATAGACCTCAACCTACAGATTGTCTGTCTGTAGTCACATCGGTACAACTATGCGTCCTTCACAGCGTCTTCATCACAACGAGTCACAACGATACACTTCTGCATGTGTGCCTCCTCCCTCTGTGCCAAGAATGTTAGCGAATGACTGGATATTCCAGAGGCCAATGGCTCAAGCCTAATTAATTTCTGTCAAGCGATCCCTATCGCATGGCTCTTAGCTGGTATTTTGTATTGTCACTGCACGATTTAATGCGCCAGGGAGGGTACCAGTACTTTAAAATATGTCTGGTTGTCAGAAATGTACTCCCATTGTAGGTGATAAGAAACTAGCTCCACTTCACAGGCTTCTTTACCCCTCCCGTATGTCCTGCGTGCTTATCCCAGGAGTAAGAAGCTAACATCCGCAATCCCCTGGGGATTCGCCGAATACTGAAACCAACCAGAAGGAATCAATCAATAAGCAAGGAGTCTGCACCGCTCGATAGTGCAGCGTCTTATACTGCTCACCTTTACAAAAATGGTCTATAGAAAGTCTATACGATTTGTATTGCCTATAGATTGTTCTCTAGGGTTTGTCTATAGACAGTATATAGACTTTATACACAGAAGTCTATGGACATTCCATAGACTGTGCAAAGAATTTTTTTGTAAGGGCGGACATACAGATCGCATGATCGGTCCTTTTTGGAGTTCATTAGATCAGCAGGCCCCTTCCGGTTGATAAATTATCCTGTTTTATGCTTTTAAGGCACTTCATCATCAGCCTACCTGCACACACTGCAGTACAAAGGCCTTTCGGATGCCCCTCCAATTGATCCCGTCCTGTGCCTGCTGCCGCTCCATTGTCTCCACAAACTTCCTGATTTCATCCGCACTCCTGGCTTTCTGTCGCCCAATTCTACGCTTGCCTTATCCCGAATCCAGTCCGTTACTCAAAACGGCCATCAGTTATATTGACTTCGCATTACGTTGCCTGCCCGCGGCAATTTTTTCTTGATTTCTCGACAACTGCAAGAAATCGTTTCGAAGGAAAATAACATCGCCTAAAGTAAAAGGAGAGGTGGGGGCTTTCCAGAGCTGCACGGAACACATATTGTGAAAACAACGCGCAATCAAAGATGAAACCTCGCATGAGGCAACGATACGCCTCGACCACGGCGTTTAAAGATAAGTGAAAGCATAGCTTTCGAAATTTCTCCTCCTCCGTGTTTTTCCCCTGACCGCTAACCGCGCTTTATAAGCCCGAGACATTGAGCGAGTTAGTAGATTTTCGTCATATTCCATGAAAGCCGAGAAAACGGGGCCAAAGGACTTGGAGATCGCGGTTGATCGAGTGAAAAACGAAAGAAAGAATAAGCGAGAAAGAAAGAAAATAAACAAAGAACCGATAATGCGAGAGAGAGAGTCACGACGAATACGTGCAACACGGATGCCGATGCGGGTCTGGCGCGAAATCACCCGGGCAAGCACGCGCCGGCTTCTAATGGGGTCGGAGGCGGCCCACCGACATCCCCGCGTCACGACCCATCGTGGAAGGAGAGAGGGAAGATGAAGGGTGGGCAGACAGTGAGAGAGAGAGAGGAAAGCAGAGCTCTTTGGTCGTATCAGTTGGGAAACTCTGGTTCAGAAGGCTGACTATAGTCGGACACAGCGTGAGTCTGCAGTGAAGCTCCGCCCACATTCAAGACCGCCGCACAGAACTCCTCCGCGACAAAAAAGTAGTCCGTAGTTGAAACATTTATTGTTACCTAAAGAAGAAGTCAATCACGAGAAGAAAAAATTATAAACTCGACTTTTCACAAGTGGCTCGTTTAATAAAGTGAAGCATTAAAAAACAGAGTTCGTTTACTGTTGTGCTTTGCTAGTGGAGTAATATAGGACGGCGCGAACTGTGGTCCAGTGTTAGCAACTGCTGTTTTTTTTTTAAGTTGTGTACCCTACTATGTAGTCGGATACAACTCAAGAAAGTAACGGCTTTTTCCCCGAGAACGGACCCTCTTCCAGCCAATAGCGCCGGTCGATTCTCTGACCCTGCTGCGAGGAAATCCAGGGAGGGGCATCCCTGTCCATTGAGGGAGGGAACTATTTCCTTTCATCTCCCACTTCCTGCATTGTCAGGCTAGGAGTGTCAAGAGAATCGGCCGATGCCAGTGGCTGGAAGGGGGTCGTTCGACGGGGAAAAGCCGCTGCGTTCTTGAGTTGTATCCGACTATAGCATTGCGCGATGAAATGGCTACTAATGAAATCTGGCATAATGTATATTAACAAGGACGATCTTCATTATCCCCAGTATAAACAAACAAACAATAAAAAAAGGAAACCTCGTCACAGAAAAGCCACGCATGACAAAATACAAACGACAAAACAGAACGAATTTGTGCGCAGCGGAACCTCAACAGTGCGGAAGTGATGTCAAGAGGACGCTCGGAGCTTAGCTCACACACGCCGTGAACCGTTCCGGGAAAATGCCCCGCGTTGACACACGACGCTCTGAAACTGACGTTCGTTGACAGTGCTCGCATCATACGCGTATAAAGAGGAACTCGAAAGGTCAGACGTTGAAAGCCCAGACATCTTTCCACCGCGACGTAAGTGACGAGGATTGCGAGATTTGCACGAAGCATCCACTTCATCTGATGAGTAGAGATACTCCGGGTCCGGAAATATCGAAGGTGTGAGTCAAGTACGCTAGCAACACGGAGTGGCGCGAAAGCTCTTAGATTATATCAGTTGCGTTAATTCGAAGCATGACCTACCCTTACAAAAACGGTCTATATAGGCAGTCTATGGACTTCTTATAGACTATTGCCTTCTTATAGATATTTACTTTTGTCTATCCAGAGTCTATAGACTGTCTGTAGACAAAAGTCTAGTAAAAGCGTATGGCCAAAACCTATAGGTTGTCTATAGACTGTCATAGGATTTGCATTGTCTATAGACTATTCTCTAAGGTTTGTCTATGAGAGTCTATACACTTTACAGACAGAAGTCTACGAATAGTCCACAGACTGTCTAAAATCATTTGAAAGAGTAGGCATCGAAATCCGGCGCTATCTTTGAAGCTAGGCCTAACCACCATTAATTTGTTGTGCTGGGATTGGTGGCGCATAAGCATCTAAAGGCTACACGTATCATGCGCCAAGCTCAAGACGTAGGAAAATTGTTTTTCGCTGAATTTTACAAGCATGTGAAAAACCATCAGTGGTGTAGAGGGCCTAAACGTTAGTTCGTACTTGTCAGTACTGATAGATGAAAGGAACTTTTAAAAATGGCTGTTAGTGAAAGCTTTAAATTAGGTCAGGTAACCTCAGCGACCATCCTTGCCTGGGCAAAGATCTCGAGGTTCCCAACCCATCAAATAAAGTAGTAGTAGTAGTAGTAGTAGTAGTAGTAGTAGTAGT